>CAUYRH010155007.1:0-24287 GCA_963574655.1 Perodicticus potto
CAGGGACTGAGCTTATAATCTCCTTATATTCCACCTGACCTTCACAGGGTGAGCCCTAGGGGACATTAAGCAATGACTTACTAACTTGCTTTTCTCTTACCACAGTGCCCAGCGCCTTAAGTTCCGGCTGAACCTGTATGAGTTAAAGGAAGGTCGGCAGATCAAACCTTATACCCTCATGAGTATGGTGGCCAACCTTTTATATGAGAAACGGTGAGTGGACGAAGTATAGCCTGGGACTGAGGAAATACAGAAATCTTTGAATACAGTATGGAGGGAGGTACCAAGGAAGGAAATTGTCTTTACTTATTATTTATTTATTTAATTGAGACAGAGTCTCACTTTGTCACCTTGTCACCCTCGGTAGAATGCTATGGTATCATAGCTCACAGCAACCTTAAACTCTTGGGCTAAAGCGATTCTCTTGCCTCAGCTTCCCTAGTAGCTGGGACTACAGGCGCCTGCCACAACGCCCAGCTATTTTTGTTTTTGATTGTTTAGCAGGCCTGGGCAGGGTTCGAACCCACCAGCCCCAAAGCATGTGGCCAACACCCTAACCACTGAGCTACAGGTACCTGACCCTCTACTTATTATTGAAAATATTAGCCATTAGGCTCAGCGCCTGTGGTTCAACGGGCTAAGGCGCCAGCCACGTACACCTGAGCTGGTGGGTTCGAATCTAGCCCGGGCCCGCCAAACAACAAATGACGGCTGCAACCAAAAAATGGCCGGGCATTGTGGCGGGCGCCTGTAGTCCCAGCTACTTGGGAGGCAGAGGCAAGAGATTCGCTTGAGCCCAGGAATTGGAGGTTGCTGTGAGCTATGATGCCGCGGCACTCTACCCAGGGTGACAGCTTGAGGCTTTGTCTCAAAAAAAAAAAAATTAGCCATTAGTTATTAAGTATTTTATACAGATGCTTCCTCACCTTATAACCCATTGTAAGTTGAAAATAGACATTTACAGACATGATGGGATACAAAATCACAAAACACATTATCTAAAAATGCTTGCAACACAGAACACTATAGAGCATCAGTTGTTTGCCCTTGTAATCACATAGTTGATTGGGAGCTATGGGTCTCTGCTGCTACCCAGTATCATGAGAAAGTATTATACCGCATATTGCTAGCCCAGGAAAAGATTAAAATTCAAAGTACAGTTTCTACTACATGCTTATCACTTTCACACCATCATAAAGTTGAAA
Organism: Perodicticus potto; assembly: GCA_963574655.1. Classification (NCBI taxonomy): domain Eukaryota; kingdom Metazoa; phylum Chordata; class Mammalia; order Primates; family Lorisidae; genus Perodicticus; species Perodicticus potto. The sequence goes on from CAUYRH010155007.1 coordinate 1,206, forward strand.
AGTTGTAAGTCACATTGTTAAGTCAGGGATCATCTATATATAAAGACCAGGCCAGGTGTGATGGCTCATGCCTGTAGTCTTAGCATTCTGGGAGGCCAAGACAGGTGGATTGCCTGAGCTCAGGAGTTTGAAACCAGCCTGAGACAAATACCCCGTCTCTAAAAATAGCAGGGCATTGTGGCAGGCACCTGTAGTCCCAGCTACTCAGGAGGCCTAGACAAGAGGATTGCTTGAGCCCAAGGTTGCTGTGAGCTATAATGTCACAGCATTCTACCCAGGGCAACACAGTGAGACGCTGCCTCAAAAAAAAAAAGAAATCCTTAAGACCATTGCTAGAGTTTCTGATGAGACAATGAGAGTAACCCAGCACCCTGCGTATCCCTCTTTGCCTTGACTGCTAGGAAGCATTGAACAGAACTTTGTGTTCAGTCCAAGTGTTTTATCTTTTTTTTTTTTTGACTGGGGCTGGGTTTGAACACCTCCAGTATATGGGATCCGTGCCCTACTCCTTTGATCCACAGGCTGCCTCAAGTGTTTTGTCTTTTGTTTTAATGGTTTCGTTTTGTATTTCTGATTTTGCTACAAACTGCTTCAAACTTTTTTCTAAAGGAGTAGAGGTATAAGTGTACAAATATAGGATCGAATGGTGGGAGGAATTTGGATTAGGAGAGAGAAGATTAGAAGAAAACAGAATTCTCTGAGAAAGGAAAAGGTAGTGAGGGATAGGGGTGAGAAGGCTATGAATGTGTCAGAGGAAAGAAGATGAAAAAGTCTTGGAGGCTGGATGCTCATAGTTGAATGATTAGGGCGCCAGCCACATATACTGAGGCAGGCGGGTTTGAACTCGGCCCAGGCCTGCTAAACGACAACTGCAACAACAACAAAAATAGTAGCCGGGCGTTTTGACAGGCACCTGTAGTCCCAGCTACTTGGGAGGCTAAGGCAAGAGAATCACTTAAGTCCAACAGTTACAGATTGCTGTGAGCTATGATGCCATGGCACTCTATTGAGGGCAAAATAGTGAGACTCTGTCTCAAAAAAGAAAAAAGAAAAAGTCTTGCAGCATTGCCAGATGCCAGGAGAGGGGAAAAGGGTTAAACAGAGCAGGCCACAGGGGAAGATGATCTTTCCAAACAGGTTCTCCATTTCCGCCCCCTGGGTCTGGGCCAAGACTTTGAATAGGCCTGAAAATGAAAGTGAGTGCTCATGAGTTCTGGTTTCTCTTTCTGGTGCTGGCCCCCACAGGTTTGGTCCCTACTACACTGAGCCAGTCATTGCTGGGTTGGACCCGAAGACCTTTAAGCCCTTCATTTGCTCTCTAGACCTCATTGGCTGTCCCATGGTGACTGATGACTTTGTGGTCAGTGGCACTTGCGCTGAACAAATGTACGGGATGTGTGAGTCCCTCTGGGAGCCTAACATGGTGAGTTGGTGGCAAGGAGCTGGGCTGGGCTCTCGGGGGGAGTGGGGGAATGTGTTTATGTGACACGTAACGGAGAGAATGCTATAGGGCAGAGAGAAAGCCAAAGCTCCTGCTTCATGGGAAGATCTCCTAAAACTCTGCCTGCCAGGGCAGACTAGCATTAAAGGAGAGCACCTTCTGTTAGGAAACCCCAGTCAGATATTTGCTACAACAATAATTATTCCTTACATTGGGTTTATAGGGTTCTCATACCCACTCATTTAACAAGCCTTTAACAAGGTGTAGTGCTAGAGGCAGCCATACAGAATGGGGTTAGAAGCCATACTTTCTGTTGGAAACCTGGATCCATCTACCACTTAATGTTCTTTGGTAACTCACTTTACCTCTCTCTGCCTCCATTCTCTCTGCTGTAAAATGGGGATAATAATAGAACCTACCTTAGAAATGATATTGAGAAAAACATGAAAAGGGATCTGACATTGAGGTTTGGCTATTATTATTGCTGCCAACTCTGCCAGATTTTGAGGAAATCAGAAACACTCTGCCTTCGGGGGCTTTACTGTGGTCTAATAAAACAAGATAGATACCCAAATATCTGTTAAAATGCAATTTGTTGGGAAAAGGAGGAGAGGAAAGGTTTGGTAGCTGAACTAACAGCCTATGCAAAGGTACAGGATGGGGGGCGGCACCTGTGGCTCAAGGAGTAGGGCGCTGGCCCCACACACCCAGCCAAAAACTACAAAAAAAAAAAAAAAAAGGTACAAGATGGGCCAGATGTGTTCAGTGACTGGAGAGAGTCGGGGGTGGCTGGAGTGGGTAAAGCATGGGGTGAAATGATGCTGGAGATCAAGATTGGGTTAAGACTTCCAGAGGGCCTGGAATGCCATGTGGAAGAGTTTGAACTGTTCCTCACAGTAAGGAAGCTGAGGAATCAGAGGCCTGCAGGTGGATGTGATAGGCTGTTAATACCTGTAGGAGGCGCTGAGGCCCTGAGCAAAGATAGTGGCAGTTGTGAGAAGGGAGGGCAGCCAGAGTCAAGACGACTTGGTTATTTAAAACAGAAGTGAAGGAGGTGGAGATACAGGGGATGGCTGAGTTTTTTAGTGAGGCTAACCAACACACAAAAAATGCAGGGGGTGGGGGGACAGCACCCATAGCTCAGTGGGTAGGGTGCTGGCCACATACACTGAGGCTGACAGGTTCGAACCCGGCCCAGGCCAGCTAAACAGCAATGACAACTGCAACAACAACAATAAAAATAACCAGGCATCGTGGCGGGCACCTGTAGTCCCAGCTACTTGGGAGGAGCCTGAGGCAAGAGAATTGCTTAAGCCCAGGAGTTTGAGGTTGCTGTGAACTGTGACGTCACAGCATTCTACTGAGGACAACAGAGTGAGACTCTGTCTCAAAAAAAAAAAAGAATGTGGCTCGGCGCCTGTGGCTCAACGGGCTAAGCCAGCCACGTACACCTGAGCTGGCGGGTTCGAATCCAGCCTGGGCCCACCAAACAACAATGACGGCTGCAACCAAAAAAAGGCCGGGCGTTGTGGCGGGCGCCTGTAGTCCCAGCTACTGGGAGGTGGAGGCAGGAGCCTCGCTTGAGCCCAGGAATTGGAGGTTGCTATGAGCTGTGATGCCTCGGCACTCTACCCAGGGTGACAGCTTGAGGCTCTGTCTCCAAAAAAAAAAAGAATGTAGGGGAGAAATGGGTTTGTGGTGTGCACAGATTGAGTTTTGAGGTTCCTATTAGACATCTAGGAGGAAAGCCCATTAGGCAGCAGATAAAGCACACTAGAGTCAAATAAGGTTTGTCTCCCTGTTTTACAGAAGAGAAATTGAGGCTCAAGAAAGTTCATATTTGCCCCAGGGCACAACACTGGTTAGTGGAAGAATTTCAGGGCTTAAAGTTTCTTTCACTGTCCTTTAAAATCCTGCTTCCATCTAAGAAAGGAGCTTGGGAGGGAGGTCCCCACATCCAGGGACCCATCCTTTAATAGAGTTAAGGCAGGGACCAGACATGGGAACCTCAAGCCTAGAAAAGAGTTAAGGGATACAACTGTTATGTACCCATAATATTTTTTTTAAAAAAAGGGTTGGCTAGGCAGCACCTGTGGCTCAAAGGAGTAGGGCGCTGGCCCCATATGCCGGAGGTGGCAGGTTCAAACCTAACCCCGGCCAAAACCTGAAACAATAAAAAAAAAATTTTAAAATCCTTTTAAAAAAAAGGGTTGGCTTGGTGCCTGTGGTTCAGTGGTTAGGGCACCAGCCACATACACAGGGCTGGCAGGTTTGAACCCAGCTGGGCCTGCTAAACAACAATGACAAGTACAACACAAAAAAAATAGCTGGGAGTTGTGGCAGGCGCCTGTAGTCCCTGCTACTTGGGAGGCTGAGGCAAGAGAATCGCTTAAGCCTAGGAGTTTGAGGTTGCTGTGAGCTGTGATGCCACTGCACGCTACCCAAGGCAACATAGTGAGACTATCTCAAAAAAAAAAAAAAGAGACCAGACCAAGTTAAGGCCTGAGGCTGTGGGTCTGAAAGAATCCTACTCTGTTGGCAGGATCCAGAACACCTGTTTGAAACGATCTCCCAAGCTATGCTGAATGCTGTGGACCGGGATGCAGTGTCAGGCATGGGAGTCATTGTCCACATCATGTGAGTATGAAGTGGGAGAAATCTAGAAGCTTTGTAGGTACTTATCTCTCTTCTCCACTCCCCCACCCCAAGCACACACCCTGTCTTCCCAGCCCCCTGATCAGGTAAGAAATAAGAAAGGTGTTTTTGTCAAGTACAGTTTAGCAGGTCATACTTACCTAAAGGTGGCACTGGAAGCCTTCCCAGATTCCCCTGGCCTCTGTCAGGTGGGGCTCCATGACCCTGAGTCTTCTCCCCTTGCTCACAATAGACATTTCTTCTTCCCCAACTCCTACAAGCCATGAACCTAGAACCATATGATCTATTGAGCTTTGGAGACCATTTTCCAAGCCCCAGCCAACTCCCTAAATGACATCTCTTTCCCCTTATTTGGGGCCATCACTAGGAACCTACAGTAATTGAATAGAATAGAAAAGTGTCCTCCCAGCTACTTTCCTACATTCCAGCGTAAGCATTTGGGTCCTTATGGGATATCCTCCTTAATTACCTGGAAAAACACAGAATTTTGCCCCACAAGGTTCTCTTCTGTTCATTGTGGTGAAGCCCACCACACTTTGTCCTTGTTCTTGTTACCTGTTCTGTGGGCCTGGGGAACTCCTCCTCTTCTCTGGAGGCCTTCATAGCCCAGCCCGGAATCATTTTCTGGAAAAGCCTCCCTGGGGTGGTTTCATTTATGGAAAGTCACTGTTCTCCCTTCCTCATGGCAAATGGAGAAGACAAGTTAACATGGCTGTACTGGAGGACTGCTTCCCTGCCTGGGACCCAAGGGTTGGAACTGAGGGCTGGAGAGGGAGGAGCAGTCCGTCTAGAATGGTATAGATGTTTTCTTGTCATTTTTTCCCTTTGCAGTGAGAAGGACAAAATCACCACCAGGACACTGAAGGCCCGAATGGACTAACCCTGTTCCCAGAGCCCACTTTTTTTTTTTTTTTTAAATAAAATAGGCTTTCTTTCATTCCTGCTTGTCTTTGATGCTTTGATGCTTTCCCTCTGATCTCTGCCCCAGCTGGGCAGTTACAAACAGCTACTCAGTGTATGGCCGGCTGCACATACACCAGTGTGAGTAATCTGTGAGTCACTGTTGCATCCCTGCTGTATACCAAGCTCGACACAAAACGCTTCTAGAATTTTATCATCATGATGATTTAAAGTAATTGAGATTATTTTTGTTTAGAGATGAAGGAGAGTTATTAAATAACTTATCCAAGTCCATGTTAGCAAGGATATAAACCCTTTTTTTTTTTTTTGAGACAGAGCCTCAAGCTGTCACCCTGGATAGAGTGCTGTGAAATCACAGCTCACAACAACCTCCAGCTCCTGGGCTCAAGTGAGTCTCCTGCCTCTGCCTCCCAAATAGCTGGGACTACAGGCGTCCACCACAACGCCTGGCTATTTTTTGGTTGCAGCCGTCATTGTTGTTTGGCAGGCTGGGGCTGGATTCGAACCCGCCAGCTCAGGTGTACGTGGCTGGCGCCTTAGCCCGTTGAGCCACAGGCACCGAGCCAATATAAACCCATTTCTGTTGACTTTAAAGCCTAAAACCCTTTTCACCAAACTCTACTGGAAAACCCTTAAATCTTCTTTGATTCAGGGAGAAATTTGGCTGAGTACCCACAAGTAGTCTAGATTAGTCTAGATGAGGTTTCTTAACTTGGCCTGCACATTAGTCACCTGTGGATCATCTTTTTTTTTTTAAATTTATTTTATTTTTTTTGCAGTTTTGGTCGGGGCCGGCCTGAACCCACCACCCCCGGTACATGGAGCTGGTGCCCTACTCCTTGAGCCACAGGCGCCACCATCTGTGGAGCTTCTTTTTTTTTTTTTTTTGTAGAGTCTCACTTTATTGCCCTTGGTAGAGTGCCGTGGCGTCACACAGCTCACAGAAACCTCCAACGCCTGGGCTCAGGCGATTCTCTTGCCTCAGCCTCCTGAGTAGCTGGGACTACAGGCGCCCGCCACAACGCCCGGCTATTTTTGTTTTGCAGTTCAGCTGAGGCTGGGTTTGAACCCATCACCTTTGGTATATGGGGCCGGCGCCCTACTCAATGAGCCACAGGCACCACCTATTTTTCTGTTTTTGCAGTTTGGCTGAGGCCGGGTTTAAACCCGTCACCTTCAGTATATGGGGCCGGCACCCTACTTGATGAGCCACAGGCGCCGCCCCATCTGTGGAGCTTCTAAAACACCAATACCATGATCTCATTCCTCAAGATTTTGACTTTTTAGGGGCTTAGGCACCTTTTTTAAAATCCCCCAAGTGACTGCAGCTTGCAACCTATAGGACAGATATAATAAATAAGCAAGTAGATTGTTTATATAGCAGAGTGGTTCCCAAATGTTACCTCCAACAGAATCACTTGGAAGATTCAGTAGATCTGGAGTAGTCCCTGAGAATTTACATTTCTGATTCTCAGATGCTACTGATAACTGCTCTTCCAGGAGCCACACTTTGACAACCACTAGATTTCTAAGCTAAAAGCGCCCAGGTAGACAAGATGAGGTACACAGAAGTGCCAAGTTCAAAGTCAGCTACATAGCTAATTAAGGGAGAGTTGGGCCTTGAAGTCCAGTGTTGGTTCTACACCACTGGAGGAGTGAAGGAGAGGGTGATTTGTCTATCCCTTCATGTGGACAGTAGTAACAGCTAACAGGCAGATCCCAATGCTGTGCTTTTAACCACTGCTTATGAATTGCATCTGAAATGGGATATCATTGACCACATTTTTTTCTCTAAACTCAAGCCATACATTGATTTAGCCCAAAATGCCTCTAAAACTAGGACCAAAACCTTTTAATTCTGGGGGGGTGGAGATGGGGAAGCCATTTCCAAAGGACTCACATAACAGATATACACAAAGCTTTTTGAGTTTTATTTTCCTCAGGTTGGAGATTCATCTTAACATGCATGCATTTTAAAACAGTAACAGAGTCTCAAACTGTTTAGAGCAGACATTAGACAAGCACAAGGGGTTGAAAATTCCTATTTAAAAAATGTAAATTGAAATGGGAAATTGAGAAATCACACACATATGATGGGATGGTTTGTCCTGCTTTTCCAAAAGTTGAATCTAAACATCATTCACATTTTCTTATTACAACGATGTGACCTGATGCCAGGGTGTGCTGAGTAGCACTGGGCCTTCCCCTAAAGATTGTTGGCTCCCACTTCCTTACAAAACAGCTCTGGGCAAGGACGAGGGACTCCTGTGGGTGTATTCTCCCTATTCTCTGTCTTGGGATCTCAGCACAACCTGTTGAGGGACAGCTGAGTCTCCTTTTCCTTTGGGGGCACTATAAATGGCACAGAGGAGGGCTAGGGCCATGTCACTGCCCCCTATAGATGGCTGGTAGATTTGGGGGCAGTTGTCTGAATGTGTTTTCCTTATAAGGAAGCCCCTGCCCACATTACTGCCAGAAAGAGGTCTCTAGACTGGGGGGAGCCACAGGTTTAAGGCCAGAGCTCTGAAGGTTGTTTAAACATACTGTCCCTTCTGTTCCCCAACACTTGAGTATTTCAAATGCTGGAGACTGCTTAAGTTTTTTCTTTCTCCTATCCTGAACTGGTAAAAAGACAACTGGGGGGTTAGGACTGGCTACTGAGAAAAGTCCTGGGTCTTTGGTCCACCTCCCAAAGCAGGCCCTGGCAGACCATAGAGGGGGAAGTCACCAGGGCAGAAATCTAGTCTCACACCCTGAGCACTACCAGATCCATTCAAGCCTAAAGCACAGGCAAGAGAAAAAAGTGAAGAGAGGAGGAAGAGCTGCCTGTGGTGGGAACTTAGTGCCACTAAGAACAGGCACTGGGGCAACTCATGACACCTGCCACAGACCAGTGACCCCTGAGCTAGATAAGGAAAGATGGAGCACTGCTTCAGCCTGTGCGCCTAGAACCCCTGCTTCCCAGCATGGCCTGTAACCCCCAAGCTGCAGAGCACAGGGAAGGAGCTTCTGCTGGAGGACACAGACCTAGTGGTTAATTAACAGGAACGGGGCCATAGGCCATCTAGTGGTCTTCTTAGTGAAGTTTTTAGGACACGCCTCACTTTGGGCAGAGACTGTAGTTTCTTTGCTGTGGACCTTTGGAAGGAGCGGGGCAGGGACTGGAGAAGGTGAGACTGAATGCTGCCCCATACGTGGTGGAATGAGGGAATGGGGAGGAATCCTGTTCTCATGCTCATCCTGGCCTCACCCCATCAGCCATGTCCTCCTTCTTATACTCTTTTCTTCTTGGGAGATCCAAAATTGTTCTGGGATGCCCTAAGAATGGTTAGCTTTCCTTCATGGCCCCAAGGAGTGAGGCTGAGGGTGGTCACTTCCCCTCAGATACCTTCTGCTGCCCAGAAGGGAATGGTGGGGTTCAGGGGGAAAAGCGTTAGGGCCGATGATTGTTCAGGGATCAGTTCACTTTCTCTACATTCAGACTGCAGACCAAATAGAGCATCTTTATCATTATAAAACAAGAGAAAGAAAACTTGTATAAACCAAGATAAACAGCTTTTAAACATTTGAATGCCAAAAGAATTAGAAAGCCAAAGGTTTTGAAGATAGCACAGAAAATGACCTTTTAAAAAAAAAAATCTAAAATCCACCAGCCACAGCTCAAAATGTTTTGACCCAATCAACAATACTGTCATAAAACAAAGCATTTGAAACAGAATGCTACCTCTCAAATGTAAACAATATACAAAAAAAAAAAAAAAACCCACACATTCATATACACACACACACAATGTTAAAACAAGTTAGATACCTGGTAGGGTAGTCTTTAACTGTTAAGATTGTGTTACACGTTTCATACATATTATGGCAACATGATCAGCAGACCAAATGCAGAGAAGCCGGTGGGCATCCAAGGCTGTGGAGGCTGCAGGAAGATAGCCTTCCACGCTTTGGAGATGCTGGGCCTGACTAGGAGCAGATCCAAATTTTCATTCTTGATTATGAGGTGGGGAAATCAAGTCCAGACATTATTCCTTACATATTCCCTTTCCTAAGTCAAATTTGTTTTCTCCATGAGTCACTAGATTCCAAGTTCCCCAAGTCACTTAGTGGTCTTCCCACAGTTGTTCAGAGCTACCTGTGGCCCCTTCCTGGGGCAAGGGCAGTGGTTTAAGTCCCATCTGCCCTTACCAGAAGGGCTCCCACCCCATCCAGCAGCCTCAATGATATCCTCAGAGTGCCATCTCCATTCCTCCCTAACCTATGTGCTGTGAGTAGGGCACAGACATAGTGCTGGTTCCTGCTCCAGAAGCTAAGCTTGGCCAGGTTTGGAGAGAGCCACAGGAAACCAGTCTATCCATTCAAAATGGTTCCACAAACCATCTTCACATCCTTGGGGTTATGTACAAGTCTCATCATATCTCATCCCAAATCTCAGGTTCCTGTTGAGTGGCTGAGAAGATGTAGTAATGTGCCTCCCCCAATGCAGAGCAACAGGGCCACTTCCTCTCCTAGCCAGACCAGACTCTCTTGACGGCATCAGAATGACACATGTGGCTCAGTTCTGAGGGCCTGGGTAGCAGGCTCTGAAGGTGGGTGGAAAACCTGAAGGAAGCTGCCAGGTGCCACTCCTTCCAAGGATACCTGTGGACTGCAGGTCTGCTAACAGTCTAGATGGGGGCAATAAGAAAAGTCTGTGGGGGTGAGTAAACCCCACATCAAGCCTTCAAATTGGATTTCCTAGGTCACATTCTCAAGTGACTCAGAAGCAACCTCAGGCTTGGATGCCACACTCCAAAGTAGGGGGCACCTTGCTGGCTGTAACTGTCCAGGTGACAGACCACAGGCACAGGGAGCCGGATTACCTACATGGTAGTCCTGGGGCTTGAAGAGGTATCTCTGCAAAAAGCATCCTAGGTGCTTGGAGCTAAAAGCTCAGCCAGAGTGAGGGTGCCTGGGAGGAGGTCAGAAGGAAGCAAATGGATGGAGAGCATAAGACCTCATTGGATACTCATCAGTTTCTGGCGTTTTCCCAAAGGGAAACAGCCATTTAAGCATGAGGGTCCTGGTAAATCCAAAGGTACTTTCTAGTTCCTCTTGACCCAGTGGGAGGCAAGCTGTACAGAGAGGACATCTGAACTCCAGGGGTTGTGAGTCTGGGGCTTGGGTGATGATCACAGGGTTCTCTGAGAACCAGATGTCCGAGAACCCAGCAGCTCCCCCACCCACCATTCCATGAGGATGAACTCACTCCCCTCTGAGATCCTGATTCTGATCTGAGATGCTTGGTGATGATCTGGAGTACTCCTTTGGGAGGACAGCACTGGAGGACAGGATGGAAGAATAATGTAATTTCAACGTGGATCCGAGGTTGAAAGGTGGAGGAAGTTGTGCACAATACTCCATAAAATTAAAAAGTTAATCCAGAGAAGATCAAATGCAGCAGGGCTGAGGCGTCTGACCTCTCCAATCTGCCATCAGAGCACCTTGCTCTGAGAGGACCGGTGTGCTGGGTCTACCGGGTGCCTCTTATCAAAGGGAAATGAGAGCTGGGCAGGGCTCGGTAGGGTGGATAGGGTGATGATATACATTATTTTAAATAACAAACCTGGAGCAATGAAACTTCAGAAACAAAGCCCAAATAAACCCACAAAATCATATCTGGCCCCAAGGTATCTTAAAAAGGTTACAAGGTACCAAAAGGGGAACCCCTTTTTCACATGGGTCAAATGTGGCAAAAAAATAAAGGGTAAGCAGAAGGTGAGGGTACATCCTATGAGCACACGTAGCCATCCCCCTCCTCCCCAACTAGTCTCTTTCAGTGTCACAGGCTGTAGTATGATTGCTAAAGCTCTCTCCCGACCCCCCAATCTGCATCCCACCCTCCCATCTAGCCCCAGTGCACCCTCTCCCTCTCCCGATCCCTGGCCCCATATCCAGCTCTGTGGGTCTGGCTGAAGGTAGAAGATAACTACGTCAGAATGTTGGACATAAACTCGTTGAAGCGTTTGGAGTACTGCTCGGGGTTCACAGTCGAGATCTCGGCCCCTGCCTGTAATACATAAAAGCCAATTCAGGTCAAGTTCCTTGGCCTTAATCAGGAGGCTGCACCTGGGAGAAGCCTGGGTATTCAGGAGCCTCTTGTTCAGCATCAGAGCTGAATCAGTTGGACAGACTGAGCAGGCCACCTTAGGAAGTGGTTCGCATGTCTCAAATTGTCCTGGCCCCACTCTGATTTATAGCCCCAGGCCTAACTTAGGTAGAGGAAAGGCGGTGGGGAGGTAATAGAGAGGCCCCATGTGGAAAACAGTGGCTTCAAGTCCATGGGGAAACAGGCCTGTGGGGAACAGTGTGGGCATGTAAACAAAGCTATTACTGGCCGTTCAACAAGATGCACAACATGCCCAGTAGTCCCAGGGGAAAAGAGCTGGCGGGCTCAGGGCCCAAAGGGCCAGAGAACTGAGGGAAAAACAAGCTGGGCATATTACTTGGCCTGGCAGGGAGGGGGCGGGGTGCAGATGGCAGGGAACACAAGGCAAGGTAGGCAGACTGCTCTTCTAGCTCTCTACCCTGGGAAGGAGCGGGTGGGGGCGTCCCTTCGAGCAGGAGGTCTGAGACTGCCCTCTCTGAGGGTCTGAGGGAAGTGCAGACACACCCCATTCATTGGGCCCTGGACAAGGAAGAGAGGACTCACCCCATGTTTCACTGTTTTGGCAGCATGTGCAGCTTTCTTCTTAGCGTCATATGGCGTGAGGATATCAATGATGGCCATGAAATAGACCTCCTTCTTGGGCGCACCTGAAAGACGAGGGAAGCAGAGAAGGAGGACACAGTGGCAGAGAGAAAAGCGGAATGCAGCTGGAACACACTCATAGCCTTTCAGACATGAGGTTCAGATCTATCCCTATCACTCGGGACCTAAAAACAGGAATGACTGTTGGGCTCCTTCTCAGAAGCCTTCATAGTTCTTCTCTGATCTTTACAACTACCCCATGGGGTTGACATGACAGTATATACACAAACAAGGTTTTGTCTGTCCCATGAACTCGAGCAGAACCTCAGTCATCCAGGACGAGCAGAGAAGTGAAGGAAAGCCAGACAGAGAAGGAACCCCAGAGCCCTAGTGACTGGTAGTGACCCTCTACAGAACCAGGAGGCTGAAGTCAGCAATAAATGAGGTGGAGGTCTAGACACCCACAGAAGTGTCTGAACAATGAGCCTAAAGGCGGTAGTACAGGGGCAGGGCTGGACAGGACAGGCACAGGTTCCTACTTACTTTCATGGCTTTTCATGGCATAGACATCAACAGAAGGGTCGAATTCCCCAGGACCAAAGAACCGAGGGAAGCTGAGGAGGTTGCCAGGACTATCCGGAGGCGTGCCGTAAGAACAGAGCAGGTTGCCACCCACCCCATCATTCTCACACTCCTCGTCCTCTGCCCGCTCCTCCACCTCCATCTCCTCCTGCTCGGCTCGGTCCACATCATGGATGCCCACTAGCAGGCTGTAGTCCATGATCTTCAGCTGGGCCAAGAACTGGGAAAGTGAGGGACAGAAGGATGGAAGAAAGAAGAAAGTACATGGGATATCCGAGTGGCCTCTGGAAAGCAGGGAAAAGGCATTTCTTTCAACTCAATTCTATAAACAGTTCTGAAATACCCAATATAGTAGGCTAGGACTAGGATATGTCTATTAGTATTAAATACAGTAGTCCCCAGTACCCAGTTTTACTTTTCTCAGTTTCAGTTCAACTGTGGCCCCAAAATACTAAATGGAAAATTCCAGAACTAAACAATTCATAAGTTTTAAATTGTGTGCCATTCTGAGTAGCATGATGAACTCTTGCTATGTTCTGTTCTACCCATCTAGGACGTGAATCATCCCTTCGTCCAGCGTGTCCATGCTTTCTACGTTACCTACCCATAAGCCACTCAGAAGCCACTGTGGTTATCAGATTATCAGATCAGCTGCAGTGGTATCAAAGGGCTTGTTTTCAAGTTGCCCTACTTGACTTCATAATGGCTCCAAAGAGCAAGCAAGAGTAGTGATGCTAGCAACTCAGACATCCCAAGGAAAAGCCATAAAGTGCTTTCTTTAAGAGAAAACGTGAAAGTTCTCGATTTAAACAAACTTGTAAGGTGAGGTTACTAAACTCTATGATAAGAATGAATCTTCTACCCATGAAATTGTGAAGGAGAAAGAAATTTGTGTGTAGTATATATAGGGTTCAGAACTATCCATGGTTTCAGGCATCCACTGGAGACCTAGAAGGTATCCTCCTTGGATAGGGGGAACTACCGTATGATAAAATAGAATAAAAAATAATAAGGCTGGGCATGGTGGCTCATGCCTGTAATCCCAGCACTCTGGGAGGCCAAGGCAGGTGGACTGCCAGAGCTCACGAGTTTGAGACCAGCCTGAGCAAGAGCAAGACCCCATCTCTAAAAATAGCTGGGCATTATGGCAGGTGCCTGTAGTCACAACTACTCAAAAAATAAAAAATCATAGCGCATAACACTATGTAGGGGTAGGCAGTGTTTCAGTTGAATGTGTGTAACCATTTGTTGACCTGACAGGTAAAATGTACTTTTAACTGGGACCATGGGTAAAGGTTTTTTTTTTTTTGAGACAGAGTTTCACTATGTTACCCTTGGTAGAGTGCTATAGCATCACAGCTCACAGCAACCTCAAACTCTTGGGCTTAAGCAATTCTCTTGCTTCAGTCTCCCAAGTAGCTGGGACTACAGTCGCCCACAACGCCCAGCTATTTTTTTGTTGCAGTTGTCATTGTTATTTAGCTGGCCCGGGCTGAGTTGGAACCTGCCAGTCTTGGTGTATGTGGCTGGTGCTGTAACCACTGTGCTACGGGCGCCAGGCCACAGATAAAGTTTAAAAAACTATGTAATTTGGCTTCTTTACCATTCAAGGTAAAAATGGGGAAAAAAGGAAAAGGGAATGTTACATAAGAATGGCAGCCAGAGCCAACCAATATTCTCAACCCATTCCTTAAAGGTCAAAAGAGGCTGTGCGGTACCAAGGGAAATGCTGGAACTCTCCCCTTGTACTATGCGACTCCCTTCGGCAAGCTTCAGTTTTCTCGTCTGTATAATGAGAGCTGTGAGCAGGATGGTGCCTCAGGTCTCTTGATCTAGGATTTCATGACATGGAGAATAATGATAATATAGGATGGAAATGGCTAGCCATCATGCCAGTTTACCTAATAATGAGGCCAGAGTCCAGTCGCATTAGTCATGTGCCAGGCATTCTGCCATGGTCACAAATTGAGCCTACAGCACTACGACACTGCCAGCCTGACCACTGTGTTAGGGCACTAGGAGATTGTATGAGGAGAATCATCACGGGGGGCAGAGTCGTTCTACACACAGGCCCAGAAAATAACTAAAAGCACAAGAAGCCCTAGTGATGGGAGATAAACAGAATCTCCTCAAAAGAGGAAGGCTGGGAGGGGCACCACTCTAAATACCTCTGGACAAGGCCTTCCCAAGGCCCAGGGAGAAAGGGCCAGGATCCCAGAAGGGAAACCATCCCCATCTACCTGAGAACATTGATAAAGCAACTTGCACTGATAACAAAATGAACTGAGTAAGTTGCCTGAAATTCTTCTTAGAATCAGACAAGGGGCAAAGGTAGAAAAGGCAGAGGAGAAAGACTGTGGACAAACCAAATGTTGGAGTACGAAAGACAGAATGAAGAAATGAACATAGTTGGGCTAACTAAAAAAAAGCCTCCTAACAAAAAAAAGTTTATGACACTCATATTCACAATAGCTACAAAGCAGAAGCAACTCAAGTATGATGGTTAACTTTATGTATCAACTTGACTGGGCTACAGGGTGCCCAAACATTTGGTCAAGCATTATTCTGGGTTGTCTATGAGGGTGACTGTAGTAGGTGAGATTAACATTGAATTGGTGGACTGAGTAAAGCAGACTGTCCTCCCTAATATGGGTGGGCCTCGTCCAATCAGTTGAAGACCTGCACAGAACAAAAAGGGTGACCCTCCTATGAGTAAGAGGGAACTCCTTCTGTCTGGAGGACTTTGGGCTGGAACTCCATCATCAGTTCTCTTAGGTCTTCACCTTGCTGACTATAGATCTCATCAGTCTCCATAACAATGTGAGCCAATTCTTTATAACAAATTTCTTTCTATACAGAGATGTATCCTATTGGTTTTGTTTCTCTGGAAAAATTTGACTAATATGTATGTGGTATATCCAAACAATGGACTATTATTCAGCCTTAAAAAGAAATTCTGACATGCTTCAACATGAATGAACCTTTGAAGACATCATGCTAAATAAAATAATGCAGTCATAAAAGAACAATATTATATGATTCCATTTATATGAAGTTCCTAGAGTAGTCAATTTCTCAAGGGCAGAAAGTAGAATGCTGCTTGCCAGGGTCTGGAGGAATTGAGAGTTAGTGTTCAATGAGTACTGAGTTTCAGTTGAGGAAGATCAAAAAGTTCAGAGATGAGGCCAGGCACACTGGCTCACATCTATAATCCTAGCACTCTGGGAGGCCAAGGCAGGTGGATTGCCTGAGCTCAGGAGTCTGAGACCAGCTTGAGCAAGTGTGACACCTCATCTCTACTAAAAATAGAAAAATCAGCCAAGCGTAGTGGCACACACCTGTAGTCTCAGCTACTTTGGTGGCTGAGGCAAGAGGATCTCTTGACCCTAAGAGTTAGAGGTTGCTGTGAACTATGATGATGCCATAGCACTCTAGCCTGGGCAGCAAAGAAAGACTGCCTCAAAAAAAAAAAGAGGCTGCTCGTACTCTATTCACATGAGGGACCCTGTCTAACCAAAATGAAAATGAGCGTTAGGACATACCTCTACATCCCGCTTCAATTTCTCCAGGAAGTTCTTTTTACTTTCCTCTCCCACATGCAGCTTCTGCCCTTCATTGAGGAAGTCATTGTCTTTGAAGGTTGGTAAGTCTTTAGCCTGGGAGAGCAATAGCTGTGTTAGGCTGGGTAGGCCTGATTCATTCACACCAAGGAGAATAAATTGTTCTGCTGGGAGCAATGGTATAGAAAGGGGAAGAATCTTCAGCACACAGATACCCAACCTGTTAAATTGACAGTCCAGGAGCCTATAGTGCCAGGCTTTGAGCAGACAGAGATGGCAAATGCATGTCATTTATCAGATAGTAAATACTTAACAGCCCATGATTTAGGCTGGGCTGCAAGGGAATTGTCTGATATCCCAGCAGGATTATGAAGAACCTAGTAAGGCCAGAGAAAAAAGGCTGGAGACCAAGGCCTAGATAGATCTAAAACAAGGACAGGCAGGTGTTGAGTGTCTAGGAGCTGGACTAGGGGCTGCAGAAATGGGGGGACAGGATGGCAAACAGGTATTGTTTCTCATTCCAAGTGACCATTCCATACTTGCTGTACACCAGCATACCTTCTCCTTGTCGCTTGCTTCTCTGGCAACAGTAGAACCCTGAAAGGATAAGAGCTATCAGAAGTCCAGCTGAGGCAGATTCAATTGAGCAAACAAACATGCACCAGTCTTTGGTGAGAGCCAGCAGAGGGACCCAAGCAAACTAATTAGAATCCTAGAGGAGCCAGGAAGCAGCAACTTGTTCTTACTCTGTATGACAGCAACTTACAGAGCTCTGACTATGTACAAAGTACATATTAGATCCTCAGCAAACAAGACTGCACTGGAGAGACTCAGTCCCTGCCCTTAAGGCTCTTCCCTTCTAATAGGGAGGCAGTGGTTACACAAGTCATTCATTCATTCTGGTTCACAACCACAAGTGTGTCCTTCTTAGTGTTTAGAAATGCACTTGGGCCGTCAGTTCATAGCACCCTGGACCTGTGCCAGGGTGTGTGTATCAGCCCTGCCTGCCGCCATGCTGCTGCCCATCCCATAGAAAAGAGTCGAAGAGCATCAATTGTTGCATAAATCTGGTACATTTAGGGCTTAAATAACTTTTTATCATTGTCACCTGAACTTTAAACAGCTTTTGGTCCATAAGAATTAGAATACCCACTCTAGAGTCACCTGTCCATGCCAATACATAATCTCTAGCTTTCCTAATTACATGGAAGCTGGAGTAGTGGCCCTTCTAAGCCTTAGTGAGAGGGCAGGCACAGAGCTGGCAAACACAGAGCACTTTACCTTGAGGTCATACTTGCGGTGTACATTGAGTCGATGGCTGAACACATTCCTGGTAACTACCATGTAAGTTTCCACGCCATCCACAGTCAGGCGGTACATGCCCAGGAACTGTGGCAAAAGGGTGTTGCCATGACATTCCACTATAAACTAGAATGCAAAGGAGGAAAAGAGGGAAGACTAAGCAACACGAAGGTTCTCTGAATGGATGGGGCTCTCTTTAGGCTAAAATGCTCCCTAGGATTCTAACCTCTAGATTAGTGGTCTTCCAACTGGGTTCTATCAAGTAATAGGGGTTTCTCAGATTTACCACAAGCAATAGCCACCACACACCCCCGGCAGAGGGACAGGTGAGCTGAGTAGGTGGGGCAGAGTCCTTCTGAGTTCTTATTAGTTGGGATCCTACCTAAGATTTTGTTTGATTCTTCCTCAGGAAAATCACTAATCCATCTTGCAGCTCCTCTGCCACAAGGGCAGAGGGGTGCAGAGGCAGGGCTGGATCCGCTGTCTCAGTGAGCAGAATGGCTCCACGCCCACAGCTCTCACCTGTGACACACTCCTCTAACTTTCAAAAGACCTGAAGTTCCTTTCAGCACTTCTTAGGTACCCCAGAAATGAAGACCCAAAGAGGTTGAGGAAGGCACTGAGATGGTGCCACAGCGCTTTCCTCGTGGACAGGTTCCAGGTTAGTGGAGAGACAGAATGGAAAACAAACAAGCCCGCCAAGCTGACAGGACCTCTTTGAGAAGATGTGAGGCAGACGCCAGAGTGTGAAAACTTTACAGCTGGGACTGAGTCAGCGATGTGTCTTCGTGTCTCCTTTTTTCTTTTTTAAAGGAGCCATTTCACCACATAGAAACCGGGTTGCAGGAGAGGGCCCACTGCTTTGTTATCAGGAAGCATCCGCCATTACCAGAGAGGACAAACCCTTCCCTGAGAAGCTCCACTGGCCACTGGGCTCTCTTCTTCCAACCCATCTTCCACAGCCCAGGCTTGGGACTCACCGTACCTGGTGATATTTCTTTAAGATGTTGTGCATCTCAGCCACATCCTCACTGGACACAGTCTTGATGACAAAGCGCCGATCGTAGGTGGTGAGGAAACGCGTGCCACACCGGCCCTGGCTGTCACTGTTGATGGGGGCGCTGCGCGTCACTGAATTCTGATAGACCAAGACAAAAGCAGGCTAGGCTTGGCAGGGAAACAAGGATTCTGACTTTCCCTCTGAATCTCATCTTATGGGCCGGATTGCTCAAAAGCCAATAGCACTGAGATTGAGGGACTCCCAAATGAGACCTTACCCACCCCTTTCTTATGGGGTGTTCACGTCCTTCCCTAAAATCTTCCTCTGGAGTGACAAGAGTTGTTCCCTTACCACCTGCACCTAATCCCAGAGTTTCCTTTCATTCTAATCCCAGAGAGCCACCCTACGAACTAAAATTCTGCCTCAGATATTAGAGGGCTTGGTCCTCTAATCCTGGCCCTCAAGTGCAATGACCTTGCGTGAGCCTTCTCTACCCTTAAGTCTCTTTATGTGGAACACACAAGCTGATTTGTCCAGTCTCTTGGCGTGACAAAGATAAAACTTAGGAAATATTGTATTCAAGAGATCTAGCATAAAGAAGCAATGGAACAGCAATGGAATCTCTTTTACCTGTATTTACCCTGATGCTGGAAAACCCTTCCCAAAGCAGAAAGTTGGTCCTCATCTCTCTGCCTGATGCTTGTCCCCTCCCCTCAGCCTCCTGTATGGCTGGGCAGGGGTGGGAGGCAGTTCTGGGGGGTTTTTCTGGCTCTATCCCTGTGCCTCCTCAAGGTCCCACTTCCATTAGGATCAGAGAGCAGAGAAGCCTCAAGAGGGAGGACAGGGGAAGGTCTGAGTCAACCAAAGGGGTATGTTCACCAAGCAGATGCCAGGTGAAGACCATGGAGAGGCAAGGCTGAGGGGAGATCCCCAATGTCCCTGTTCCCAAGAAAACACATATGGGGATCTATTTGCAGAAAAGCTACCTCTCCAGCCTTTTCCTCATTTCCCAAAGAGGATTCTACTCTTTTTTCTTCTTTTGAGATGGAGTCTCACTTTGTCACCCTCGGTAGAGTGCCGTGGCATCATAGCTCCCAAAAACCTCAAACTCTTGGGCTCAAGCAACTCTCTTTCCTCAGCTTCCAGAGTAGCTGGGACAACAGTTGCCTGCCACAAACAATGCCCAGCTATTTTTTCTTTTAGAGATGAGGTCTCACTCTGGCTCGGGCTGGTCTTGAACCCGTGAGCTTAGGCAATCCACCCACCTCGGCCTCCTAAGGGCTAGGATTACAGGCATTAGCCACTGTGCCTGGCCGAGGATCCTCCTCTTAACCTTCACCTAATGCCTCCTCACAAAACCCAGGTGGAGCTTTCACCACCTTTATGGCAGAAACTAAAATCTGGAGTGGTGAGGAGATCTGGGAGTTCCTCAGCAAAGGTGCTAACTTTAAGTAGTACTCCCCCTTAACAAAACAGGGTGTGGTGTCCCTCAATCCAGAAATGTTGAATTGGCTATGTCACAGAGTGCCTCTTTTTCCCAGCCTGACCCTTGCAGACTCACGGGCTGCAAGCCCAGTTGAGGGGTCTAATTCTGTCCCTGCCTCACGTCAGGCAGCATCCTCTGACTCTCTAGGTCACTGGTGGTTTAAAAGAACGGAGCCCTCTCCTTGAACACCATCCTCCCTGCCCTCACTTCAGTCTTGAGCATGGGCGTGTGCCTATAAGGCCATTACAGGCAATATGCAGACACTGAGAGGATGTGGTCAGACAGCCGAGGGCAGAGGGAGGAACCACACAGAGGGAAGATGAGCAACTTGGGTTCCAACAGTGGCAAGAAGTTTTCAGAAAACTTCAAGCTCCAATTAGGTCATGAGTTAGTGCAGGGTTCAGTCCCAATACAGAGGGCAGGAGGAACCTTCCAGTACCTCTCAGACATGGACATGTCTGGGTGTTCAAGCCCCTGGCATCGCCTCTTCTTCTTACATCCCCTTGCCCTCAGGATACCTGTCTTTGCATGTAGGCCTCCAGAGTGGAGGAGAGAGGGGAGGGAGACTCTTACCTAAGGCCCAGTCTGCTTCTGTGAAGTATTCTGTGAAAGACTTACTGAGGTGGAGTGGTGGGACTGTAATGTTTGAAAAGATTTGGGCACCATTTTAGATTTTACTGTGCTGTATACTCCTTTTTTCTCTACAGATGATTGAAAGCTTTATTTCTTCCTGCTATGAAAGTGAAATGGAAAATTCACCCATCTTTACTACCAGGCTGTCTACCAGGGGAAGAAGGTCCAAGGAGAAGTGTGACGTGGTGAGTGACAGAAACCACAAACTACAGTCAATCTATGTTTCTGAAATTGGGACTGATTCCTCCCAAAAAGGCAACGGGCTCTAGGACATTCACCCCATGAAGGGTGCAGTTGCCCAGGCATACCTACCCACCTCCCACCACCAGGAGAGGGGACAAGTTTAGGAGGTGACACTCATACCTGGCAAGAGGTTACACTACCCTTGAAGTCTTCCTTTTCTAATCTGTCTTATCTGCTTTAACAGGCCTCATCTCTCGCTGGCAACAATTCTCTCTCTTTTAAGTCAAACTACGAAGGAGAAGGGTTCTTCAGCCTAGACTGGGAATGTCAAACTAAAGTGAAGCAGCTTCCTCAGAGCCCTCTCCCTCCCGCCCTGCTCCCTCCCAGGGCAATGGGCCTGAGCTGAGAGGCATTCTCAGAAGTCCTTCCAAAGCCCTCGCCCTCCACCAGCCTGTACCAGGCTGAGACTGCCTGAGCTGGGACATGACAGGGAAACACAGCACAAGAATAGCAGGCACTTTTCTTCCTGTTTGTCCTGTGGCTTCCTAACCCCACTCCATGCTCTAACCCTCTGATTTTGCCATAATACCCCGTACCTGGTAATCCTGATCATCAATCCCAAACCTCTCTCGAAGATTTCGGAACACCATGGGGCAGTACTCCTTAAACTTAAAGCGGCTGGGGAGGTTCTCCCTAGGGAAAAGCAGAGATGTGTCTTTATGAACTGCCCCTTGCTCATCTTAATTCTGACTTAGGAATCCCCGCGAGTGAGGTCCACAGATCACCTGGATGTGAATAGTTTGCAATGCTTAAAATGTAGGTTCCAGGAATTCTGGAAGTGAGTCTGGAAATCTGCATTTTTTTGAGACAGAGTCTTACTTTGTTACCCTTGGTAGAGTGCTGTGGCATCATAGCTCACAGCAACCTCAAACTCCCGGGCTCTAATGACCCTCTTCCTTGAGCCTCTCAAGTAGCTGGGACTATTGGCACCTGCCACAACGCCTGCCTATTTTTAGAGATGGGGTCTTGCTCTTGCTCACGTTGGTTTCAAACTCCTGAGCTCAATCAATGCACCTACCTTGGCCCCCCTTAGTACTGGGATTGCAGGCATGAGCCACCGTGCCCAGCCTTGGAAATCTGCATTTTTAACAAACATTCCAGGTGATTCTGGGCATGTAAAGGTTTAAAAACTTTACATTTCTTATACTCACTTTGTAAAAATCAATCCAGCTGTATAATTATGATTGTGATTCTTTTATGTGTGTTTACCATCAAAAAACCTGGAGAAAAAAACTCTCACCTACTGGCAGTGAGAATGAGGGTAAGCCCCACCTCACAAGCACTGTACTTGATACAGGTAGGTGGCTGCATGTGGACATCTGCTGTTGGATCAGTATCGGTCTGATTGCTATTGGCTAAGACCTTTCTCATCAACTGGCCCCTTTCCTCTGGTGATGTTCCTGTTGAAATATCATGAAGATCGAGGCTTTTATTGGGATGTACAAAGAAGCTGCTTTAGATTGAAGAGGACCTCAGTCAATCGACTAAGATCCCAAAGCCTTGCTTGCTGGCTGCTAACACCATTCTCCACCCTCCCCACTACTTACTCAAGCCACAGACTCCCAGGAAGAGAGAATCACCTTGAAATGATGGCTCCTACCAATCCTCCATCTTTACAATGGCCACACTGCTTAAGGACTCCCATTCAGAATATGTCCCAGGATATATTCTACTCCAGAATGATAGACTTTAAGGGAATACAAAGAATGGCTTATCATAAAGGAAGGGGCCTAGTCTGCCTTATTTACCCCATATTCTAGTAAATAGGACTATAGTCTAATGTCTAATAAATAGCACACAAACAGTTATTGAAAGGGAAAAAAGGAATAAAGATAAAAGAAAATAAGAGGTTGAGGCTCTGCTTTGCCAAGATGTCAAAGTAGTAGGCCATGGACCTACCATGGCCATGGACCCTAAACTAAGAAAAGGTCTAATGCCCACCTCTAGAGCCCTGACCTCTGCAACAGAACCACCTCTTTTCCTTCCTCTGAGTTGAGGGCTACCTCGTCTTTCTCTGGTGGACATTTAGCAGGTATAAAGACAGACAGCTTCTAGAACAAGATGTTACTACTTATTATGGCAGAAGGAGGCCACTAAGGGACATTCTCAAATCGATCTTCTCTGGGGTAACAGTCTGGGATAATAGAAACCAGCTGGGAGGTGGGGGTGGGGGTGTCCATGAGACAGTAAAGGAATGAACCAGTGGAAGGTAGAACCAGGATTCACATGCAGAAAGGAGAAAAGTGAACAGCAAGCAGTTCCACAGTGGGATGAAAGAGCAAGGCCTCGGCTCGGCGCCTGTGGCTCAGCGGGCTAAGGCGCCAGCCACGTACACCTAAGCTGGCGGGTTCGAATCCAGCCTGGGCCCACCAAACAACAATGACAGCTGCAACCAAAAAATGGCCGGGCGTTGTGGCGGGCGCCTGTAGTCCCAGCTACTTGGGAGGCGGAGGCAAGAGACTCGCTTGAGCCCAGGAGTTGGAGGTTGCTGTGAGCTGTGATGCCACAGCACTCTACCCAGGGTGA
>CAUYRH010155008.1:0-45945 GCA_963574655.1 Perodicticus potto
AGGAAGATACTTAACATTTACTTCAAAATGGAACTCTAACCCCTACACACATATACAATAATTTTTTCAGGCTTTTTTGGCAAATTATTTTTGCAATTTTTTTTTTTTTTGCAGTTTTTGGCCAGGACTGGGTTTGAACCCACCAACTCTGGCATATGGGACTGACACCCTACCCCTATGAGCCACAGGTGCTGCCCAATATCATTATTCTTTAAGTCCAGGCATGGTAATATAGCTCCAGTTAATTCAGATAGCAAATAGTTTCCCAGTCTTTTGGGTGAAAAAAAACCAAAACCAAACATGTATGTTTCTCTATGCATTTCTGTATTTCTGTTCTTCAGAGACAAAACAAGTAATTTTATCTCTCTTAATTTTAAGAAGTTCTATCTAGGTAGAGCAATATTGATCACTTCCTGCAGAAATATACCATCTTTACTCTTTGCCCCAGAGAACATATTTATATAAGCTTGTCATGTATGAAGCAACGTATAATGTCAGTTCATTAGACAGACTGAAAAGCTGATGATATTCTCTTAGATATAGAGGTACTTAAGAAAAATCTTAATGAGATTTAACCAACAATTTTGGGCTTTCAAAATTGATGGCTATAAAAAACCCTGCTAGAACTATTGAATTAAGGAAAACTTCATTAAACATTATTTCCCATTTTGTATCCCCAACAGTTGAAATACAACTTCCTAAAATATACAACCACCATATAATTTTCTTATTAGAATAATACACCAAATTTTTCTTTCTCTATTTTAAAAATACAAAGTATCTGCTTAGACTTTGCCTATCTTCTTCCTCCTCAATTTTCACTGTTTTATTTCACATATATATACTTATTTATACTTATATAGTGTTATATGTATATAGTTATATATAATATGTGTGTGTGTGTATATATATATATATGTCCTCCAATGAGCACATTTTAATTTACCATTGTGTATACTGTATGTATGCCCCCCTCATCCAATACAGTAAAGGAAAAAATCAAGTAAGTCTGCCTCTTCCTTTATTTGTGAATGTTAGAAATTTCTACAATTGTACTCTGACATCTCACACAGTGACCAGCTCATCATAGGAGCCAAAAATTACCTTGAGGTTCAAAGTCAAAGTACAGAGTTACATAGAAAACAATTAGTTGTAATCAAAGGCTCTTTATAACATAAAATTTGATAATTCCAATGTGTCCCAAAATCCATTTTCATAAAATGGTATTTTATACGTGTATGTACATATATGACTAAAGATTTGCCATTAATAACTTTTATCTTATTTAAAAAGTCATTTAAGGCCAGAAACCTAGTGATTCAACACCTTTGACCCCAGCATATGAGAGAGCAGGGCAAGGAGATTGCCTGAAACCAAGAATTCCAGACAAGCCAGGGAAACATAATGAGACCTATCCTTACAAAACATAAATAAAATAAAATAAAATAAAATAAAATAAAATAAAAATTATAAAAATCATTTCATATGGCTTTTATTTATCTTTAAAAATTCTCTGGGTGGCGCCTGTGGCTCATCGAGGAGGGCACCAGCCCCATATACCAAAGGTGGCAGGTTCAAACCCAGCCTCGGATGAACTGCAAAATCAGAAAAATAGCCAGGCGTTGTGGTGGGCACCTGTCATCCCAGCTACTCGGGAGGCTGAGGCAAGAGAATCACCTAAGCCCAGGAGCTGGAGGTTGCTGTGAGCTGTGTGACGCCATGGCACTCTACCTACTGAGGATGATAAAGTGAGACCCTGTCTCTACAATAAAAAAAAAAAAGAAAGAAAGAAAAATCCCCTAATTCATCTTGCTGATAAAGTCAATGTACCTTTTGTGCTTTCATGTAAGTTTCCATAAGTACGAGAGAACAACGCCAAAGCAGTCAAATATTGATAAGAAAAGGCTAGAGAAATGATCTCAGAGATAGTTTACTTCAAAGCAAATATATACATACAAACAAACTCACACTTAGCCTCAGAAGTGCCACATGAGCTATTTTAAAAATTTAGGAATGGTTAATAGTAGAATTAATATGAAGACCTATTACTTCAGATTCCTAATGATATTTTTCTGCTCTATGTTGCTACTTCCCTTGCGTGAAGTGAATAGTCTATCCAATCTTGAGTCTTTTAATCCTATGCTTTGAGTATTAAAAGAAAAATTAAGCAAGTCCATTGCTTTGTGTAAAATTAGCTTACAATTTTGTGGGTTGGGTTACAGGTAAGGCATTAAACATAAAGCCTAAATTAGAGCAGAAATCAATGGAATTGTGTAATAAATTTGCAACTCTGATTGGGGTGAGGGCAGACTAGTAGATGTACATTGATACTTGTGGGACTGATGTTTGGTAGATTTTCATATTTCATCTATTAGTATTTTCTTTGATCAAATAAAAGGCACCATGTTATTTCTATTCACTGTTATATCTGAAGCACTTTTCAGAGTATCTAGAATACTGGCATTGCAGAAAACGTGTGTCAGATCAAATTATATTTACTTATATTATTAGGCTCTGTGACAATACCGTGTTATAATTAACAGATAGGGCTTTTACCAATGAAAAAACCAAAATAGTAAATGAAGATTTTTTTTTCTTTTCTTTTCTTTCTTTCTTTCTTTTTTTTTTTTATTGCAAATGCAAGATATGGTGACAAGTCTACTTTTAGTTATAGTGATTTATTCCAATAATTTGGCTCTTGAATTTCTCCTTTAGCTTCACAAGTTGATACTGTTGAATAGGTAATAAAATAACCTTGTCTCCCATGGAAGTCACTGAGCTAAACACTGAATCAGTGCGAAGGATAAGGGCCCGTATTTTTTCTGTAAAGTTGCCTTAATGCAACTTGAAATAAGGCTCCCTTCGGAGGGCTGAAAACTGCTGCAAATGTCAGTAATTTCACAAAGAAAAGTGGGGTAGAGAGTGTGGCATGCATGTCCTCACCCAGTACCTGCCCAACTCCAACTAACACAGTTTGGGAAACCCAGAGAAGATGGGGTGCTGTGCTGTTTTTACATCTTCCTAACTCCTGCCTTCAGATACACCACTAACACAGAAAAGCAAAATACCTATGGACACCATCTGCAAATGAATTAGATGAAACTTTATTCCATAAATTCCCAAATATGAGAAGATGGAGGGAAGGGCAAGGGAAAAGGACAACTTTAAGACCTGTCTGCTACCAGAAAAGTTGATAAGAGAAAAGGAACACATTATATTCTTCCTTATTATTGTAAATAGAAGGGGTGGTTATCTTTGAATTTGTGCAAAATATGAGAACAACCTTTATTGAGATGACTATGAATATGTAAATATTTTTAAGGGTTCTTTTAGACCTGAGTGAGTAGAGATACGAATGAGAATGCTAAACAATAAAATGGCATTAGTCATCCCCCAATTAATTGTCAGATAAAATATAATTTTAACCAATATTCCCACATGTTTTGATTTTTTACTTAAAAATATATTCCTAGAATTTATATAAAATGACAAAGGACCATGAAGATATTTTAAAATTGAGGAGAGGAAGAATAGTATGTGTCAATTTAAATTGTTACATGCCTGACTTTTAAAAAGGTGCAGTAATTAAGAATGGAGATATGGCATGGAAAATTAAACAGATAAATGGAATTTAAAAGCAAGTATAAATAGATCAACTATACATAAGAACTAGTTTTATAAAAAAAGAAAGACATCAGTAATAATTAGAGAAAAATGGTTTTATTCAGTTTATATTCCAAGAGAAATCTCAAATGAATATGCTGAGATATATATCAGTTTAAAAAGAACCTGAACACTTGAAATGCTCTCTCCTTTACAGGGCAGTTATGATTTCAGTGGGTATGATGAGACAGTCAAATACTAGAGACTGAGCAGCAGTAATTAACCAAATAGTAGGTGAACTTACCGCCACAAAGACTGGGGGAGATACATGCATGACTGAAACATTTTGGTTTTGCAGAGTCTTTAGAATAAATAATTGGTCATACACATAACGTTCTCCCAAATGACACAGATGGGAACCGAAGCCAACAGGAAGATGGTCAAAGCCTGATCTGATCCACCTTATGGAGAATAAATTCACACACCTAGAACCAGCGACCCAAAGGAAGGCTGGTCCTCAAGAGGAGTCCTGCAGCTTTCTTTTTCTAAGCCTTCCCAGGATGGTTGTGTGGCCGTTTACTACAGTGACTATGCACTAGGGAAAGGGAAATACCCAGAGCTTCCCAGGATTACTCAGCACTGTCTGAATTGGGACCATCCAAAATGCTCTGTGATCCAACAATCAAAGTGAGAGCCAACATCAGAAACACATCTCATAATGGACCCAGTTATTTTGTGAATCTATCCGAAGATTATTTCCCCAGTTCTTGAATAATAACTAGCCTGTTTCTCACAATTGGTTCTCTGATCTATTAGTTAAGAGACAACATGATTTTAAAAAGGCTAAGTGGAAGTGCTTGTAACTTTCCACCCTACCAGGATTGTAAGCCAAGAACAATGCCATGTGTCTGGTGGAAGTGCAGAGGTTAGCACTGCCCTCAAACACTCAGAAGATTCAGGGGTGCTAACCCACATTGCATTCCCATTTCACTTACTTTTGAAGACTGTGAAAAGGTTCAATATATCTTAAAAAGTAACTACGAATTTTCCTAAACCTAATTGGGCAATTATTCTTACTGTCAATGTATGTTCTAGATGCAGTATTTTTACTAGGGAGAATAAATGCAGCCACTAGAACCTGATATTCAGTTTTTGCCCCCACCTAATGCTTTTGTCTTCACAACAATTTAGGATCACTAAAACCAGTTTTCCATTCCCTGGCAAGGCCCAGGGTTCAACTTCGTAGTCTCATCTCGGGACTACCTCGTCTTTTCTGCTCTCTGCCTTGAAGGGTATTTCACAAAGATGTTGACCATCTTGACATTCCACACAATGTTAACTGGTCCTCTACATGGGTGCTATTTAATAATCATATTGGTTGAGGAAGAAATAACCAAGATTTTCAATACTTTCATAGTTAGATATAAGTATAATAAGACGAAAGATCAAAGATATCAAAAAAATTTAGACGATTTGCTACTTCACTGAAAGGGGTGGTGTGTTAATGGTCCCTGGAATGACAAGATAATCCAAGAAGATGAAAAAAAAAACTCATGGCAACTCATACCATTCGATATGCCTAACAGTTACTTTTTTTTTTTTGAGGCAACATATACCATATTCAAGCGTGCTCTATCAACCCAGCTATTATTGAATCACCTTTAAGGGTGCCAGACTTGAGTGTTGTTGACACCAAAACAAACCTGTTCAGCAAGTTCAGACTACAGAACAAATTACTATTCTTCTTTGGTGTTATGATCCACATTATAGTTTGAGTGTCTGTGGAAAATAAGGGTTCTGTATGGATCAATGATAGAAATACACTAGACACTACAAGTTTCATATTTTATCCTTGCTTACAATAAGTCACATTTATTTGCATATATAAACCATTATCTTTTCTTACCCCTATTTTTCCTTTATTTTATACAAGCTGATTGGTCAGTAACTGTAAATTCAGTCTTTTGGTAAAAGAATATTCAATGGGTCTGCAATTAAATTTGAGGCAGCACTGAATACAATTGTTGAAACTCTGTGTTGTCTCATTTTGTATAAAGGGTCAGCTCTTCATCATTTCTATAAAGAAGAAATACAACTTGCTAGGTGGAAATAAAAACATGTTTTGATGTTGTATGGAAGTCCATGTGCTATGAGAAAATAATGCATTGATGATGGGTGGCCAAAGGGGTGGACTTTTCCATTTACAGTTTATTTCCTTTCAGCTTCAAACCCACCCATCTTTGTCATGCTTTGTGATGCTGAAACTGGACCTCTGAAAATTACATTACCCTTTTGCCAGCTGGATCAATACTAGCCTCTGAAAATAGGACACTCTAGAAAGACATTGCCAAAGTTCAAAATACAAAGTAGACTTCTTCTTTTTTTTTTTTTTTAATGTTCTCTTTTCAATGCAACTCTGAGTGGAGAGGCCTACCAAGGTGCTAGCAAGATGAGTACAGAGGCAGGCTGATTTTGCAGTTTAGCGTGAATGTCCACTCAACCAGTTTCTTTGTTACCCCACTGACAGACACTCTTGGCTAACACAGCTCAGCTGCTGAAACCCTTCTAGCACAACAATGTTGTGAAGTTTTATTCTCACAACTTTGGCAACAGCCTGAGATTTCATAGTGGCAGCCAGTGTCTTTGTCACCACAGCCTTTGGCAGTATATCTGTGGCAGTCATGTCTTCTCCTCAGCTCTCTAAATCTTGATTTTGTAATTCTCCTTTCTTTGAATTTCCAGATTCCTTTCTCTCTTTCTTTTTTTTTTTTCAGTTTTTGGCTGGGGCTGGGTTTGAACCAGCCACTTCCAGCATATGGAGAAGGCACCCTACTCCGTTGAGCCACAGGCACCGCCCCAGATTCCTTTTTTATTAGCTTTTTCTCGTAGTCTTAAGGACAAAACTAGTCACTCCACATAAAATTTCTCTGTACCTATTTATAAGTTAAGTATATTTTACCTGCTTAAGTGTTTTCATATGGAATTCATTCTGTTGAATTGTTGGCCCATAGTTGATAACCAGGAAATTTTAAATTAAAAGAACAATGATATATTTTCTTCCATTCTTGTGATACTTTGCTAAGAAGAATATGTTCCAGCTCCACCCATGTAAACACGAAAGAGGTAAAGTCTTCATCTTTCTTTAAGGCTGCATGATATTCCATGATGTCCTAGTACTGCTTTTTTTTTTTTGAGACAGAGCCTTAAGCTATTACCCTGGATAGAGTGCCGTGGCATCACAGCTCACAGCAACCTCCAATTCCTGGGCTCAAGCGAGTCTCTTGCCTCTGCCTCCCAAGTAGCTGGGACTACAGGCGCCCACCACAACACGCGACCATTTATTGGTTGCAGCCGTCATTGTTGTTTGGCGGGCCCGGGCTGGATTCGAACCCGCCAGCTCAGGTGTACGTGGCTGGCGCCTTAGCCCGTTGAGCCACAGGTGCTGAGCCCCTAGTACTGCTTTTAAATGTCCAGCACATGAAGGTGAGGAAGTTATGCTAAGCATGGGTGCACTGCTGAGTTTGCTGGGAGGGCCTGGGGGTCCTGGCTCATCCACAGACCCTGGGCAGTCTCCCACAAGCTGTGAAAGTCGACGTGAGGGCTGTGTTCACTCATTCATACACTTTGGTTTGGACATTTGAGGAAATCTACAGGCATTCCCTTTTGGTATCTATAATTACTTATTAATTTCTTGTTTTGTGAGTGCAATGGTGGCAAGAGCCAATGAAATGAATACAGCAGCAGTGAGAACAGAGAGCCCCATGTGAGACAGGCCGTGAAGGGCAGGACTCTGCTCCCATCAGAGCTCATTATTCTCTGCTTGAGTGACATGTGCAACCCAAGAATCTGTTTTCCCTGACAAGAAAAGGAAGGATATTGAAAGATTAGTTTTATGTTTTGTTTCTTGCATCAAAATGGCAACAGCAAAACAGCATCTCTATTCAGAGAAACCTGGCTATCAAGCACAGGCAGAGTGGATTCTTTGAGACCAATATTTAATGTTTAAGGGAGTTGCAGCCATAAAAACACCAGGCCATGAATGTGAGTGGGGAAGAATTCATCTGGTTTCTAACCCCACTGATTGTCAACAAGAGTTTGATTCTGACACTTGCTTTGTCCTTGATTTGGACCCTGCATTTATGAACTAAGGATTTTGGTTCACATATAAAGATACTGAGTAGATGCTGTTGTCTCTGAAACACTTTGAGTTCCATAGAGCAAAATAATAAGCTTTGGGACCATGAGCGAAACATGAGAAAAGTAGTCTTCCACTGGATAACAGGGACTGGGCGGGCATCTAGGAACTGGAAGAGACAGAGGAGGGGGGACACAAAGTGAGCAGGGATAATGACAATGCCAAAATGAAATCCTTATGTCCACACTTTCAACTGCCTCAGGATAGCAGAGACAGTGTTCATCAGCCAAATGGCATTAAAATGTTCTAGAATTCAGAGCAGCAACTTCCAATGGTGTGATTCTTCCCAGTATGCAAAACACTCTGATGACTTGTTCCATTTGAGATGAACAGCTGCCCAGCAAGGCAGGTGGCACAGCTTTCCTCAATGGATGAGAAGACTAAGGGTTACAGTGGGGTTGGGGAAGAGGATGCCCACAGTCTCCATGAAAGGCGGTGAAGTTCTTTGATGAGGGGTTGAGGAAAGCTACAGACTTGGCTACACAAAGTAAAAGAAAGTCATCACAGAGGCCCAGGCCTGCAAACCAGCATGCTCCCAGGGCACGTCCAGCTGCCTAGAGAGATCATTCTGCTGGGCAAGAACTGCCATAGACCATTTTAAGAGGCCATTTAGTTTCTGGGGACTGTGCATCAGCAATGAACTCCAGAGAACTAATGCTCACCAGAGAACTAGACCCACAGCAATCCCAGGGCATCCCTGACACTATGACACCTGGAGAGTCAAGGTCTACTCACCGGGTCCCATCTTTCCGCAGGAGTGGGCCACAAGGATGCTGAGGTTCATGCTTACACTGATGGCCGAAGGGGCTCAAGTGCTTGATGAAGGGCAAGCTGTGAGAGTGTGGCAGGGCTGCACCTTGGATCTTTGGCCATCTGTTCTTCATGTTTCACTAATAGTATGACAAGCCTTTCAAACACCAGTTTCATTTCAAGTTTAATTAGAAGTTGAATGCCAAGCACAAGCAAAGCACAGTTTTACTCTATTCTCCTGTGCTTCAAATAAACCTGGGGGAATATATTCATCTTGGGGTGCTACATGACAAAGGGATACTGGCTGGGCACAGTGGCTCACACCTGTAATCCTAGTATTTTTCTAGGCATTAGGAATGCTTAAGGCAGGGAGTTCTAGAGCAACTTGAGCAAGAACAAGACCTTGTCTCTACAAAATACAGAAACATTAGCCAGGTGTGGTGGTGTGAGCCTGGAGGCTGCGGCAGGAGGATCACTCAAGCCCAGGAGTTTAAAGTTGCAGAGAGCTATGAAGATCACTGCCCTGAGTTATGATGACATCTCTGCCTTGTAGCCCAGTCTCTCCCACCTTTCCCTATTCCATTCTTCCTATGCATGGAAGAAAGGAACATGCCTATCTCTGAAGACACAGGGGCACAAAATGAATCTGAACAATCAGGCCTTGCTAATAACCCCCACCCCTCCGGTTTATGACCATTAGATCAGACCCTTTTATCCCCCAATCACGTTTCTCCGTGACTGTCCACTGTTCATCAAACCTATCAAACCTAAACATAAAAAGCACACACAATGGCCTGTGTCTTTGGCTCTCCATTTCCTTGTTGAAGCTCTCATGTCACATAGCCTCATGGCAGATGATTTTTTATGCTTTCTCTTGCTAATCTGTATTTTGTCATAGGGCGACAGCTATGAGCCTGGTGATGGCTGGGGGAAGATTTCTTTTTCCCTCCCTTCTACATGTCGGGCCTAGAGCAGGGATGGCCTCCTACTGTCAACACCAGGAAGGCAAGCACAGAGGAGGGAAATCAGACATTTTCAGTTGGCTGTGGAGATTTTCCTTTAATGCAAGTAAGACGTTTCAGATAGTCACAGCCACTCCAGGATGGAATAATATGCCTCATTAGGTCATGGCTGTGGCTGACACTGAAGATATTAAAGACAGAAGGAAATGATTGCTGGAGTGCTACCCCCTGTCTCCTCTCACCACAAACATTTAGCAGGGATCATGTTGCCCACTTTTCCTATCTTCCTTCACAGCTGGCTGCAGCCACAGGGCCCTGTTCTCACCCTGGGGTGTGAGCCTGAGTCTGGCAGCCTCTTTTCTCTCTTTCCCTCCCTTCCCCTTATCTCCTTGTGTAGCTGTGTAGCGGAGAATGAGAAGGGGGCAGGGCCAAGGAGCTTTGCCCTCACTGGCAAGGCAGAGCAGCATGATGGCCCCCACGGTCACCTGCTGGCCCTGGGCCACCTGCCTGACCAGGTGCAGGCTCCCAAGAGGGAAGGAGATCTTTCTGGTTGGAACTCCAATAGTTTTTATTTACTCGATTAGAGAGACTTAGGCTGTGACCCAACCAATACAACGATCTCTCAGATTATTAAGCTATCAAATAAGCATTTGTACACAATAATTTCTATAATCTTTACATTCTATGCCCCTGCTATTTATCTCCTTTCTTCCAAAAGTAGCCATCCCAACAGTCCCCCCAAGGTCCAACATAAACACCCCACTATGGCAGTGACCTCAGTTTTTTTAAAGCCCATGCTTCAAAAACCATCAAGAACTTCCTCTCTCTTGCTCCTCTAGTACTCTTCTATTCACTCTCTCCCTAAGGTTCATCTTCTTGTCCTTTAGAAAATACCCTTTGTGATGATATAAATGATAACAAAATTCAAAAACTCTATTTGTGACTATCTAAACTTAAAGGTTGGTTCAAAAAAGGGTGACACGTTATTTATCCTGCATGTACTAACATTATTCTGCAAATGTTTATGTTCCCTTAGAGGGGGAAAACCCAGATGAGGAGACCTCAGGAAAATTGAATATTCAGATAATACAAATGTGTTTTGGCTCAAAATATGTCATGAATCAAACATGCTTTTGTATTGTTCAATACCTCCACCCAGAAGAATATGCTGACTATGTCTCTCCAAGTAACCTAAAGTAGCAAGCTAATTAATTAAGACCCCAGCCTCTGTGCTTGGAATCGTGGAGAAAATTAGCCAGTGATGGGCTGAATTCTGCCCCATAGACATACATGCTGCTTTCATCTTAATTTCCCACTGTCCCCTCATCTTCCCCTTCTCACCCCCAATACCCTTACTTTTATCTCCTAATTATGTGGACTCTATAAATTCCTCAAGATTTGGGTCTCCACTTTTCTCTCCCTTAGTCCGTGCTTTAAAATCTGGAGCATATAATTGGGAACCTAATGAATTTGCCAATAATTGTTTCATATTTCATCTTTACCCTCAGTAGCTCCTTCGCATATCTTCTGTTTTCCTTAGAACTCTTCCTTTGTTAAGCCCATAATAGGTGTTTAATAAATAGATTTGAAGCACGGATAATTAAAAGATATGGATCAGACTTTCCCCCCAATGCTATGTAAATTAGCAGTGAAGAATAAAATAGAAACCTATTTCCCCACTGATTAAAAACGATTCATAAGGATGAATGAGTTTGGTTCTCTCACAAAAGGACTTTTCAAATGAAAAGCTTTTTTTGAATTTTGAGCTTTGCTATGAGCAGCTCTTGTGACATTGAGTACAAAGGCCCCCCTTTCATTTCACAACTGCATAATTTGGAGATTATTAAGAATAGCTCTTTCTCAATATTTTTTAATCATGGGTCACCTAAAAGCATCACCATTAATCTGTTCAGCCCTCCTGCTTGAATCTCCTCACATGAAACACACTTTAAACTATCTTTAGCGCTTAAGTTTTTAGTTCCATTAAATTCCTGTCAACACATTCTTTTTTATTTTATTTTATGGAAATAGAAAGGCGAGGACACTTGTTGAACTCTCTGACCAACATGGAAAAAGATGGGAAACTCATACTGCTACTGGGAAGTCTGTAACAGCTTCTCCATTCAATGCTTGCACAGATGGGAAGGTGCGTTGTAAAAGTGGGGTTCATATTTCATTGAGCTTCTGGGACCACTGAATCAGAATGACCAGCTCCTTTCTAATTCATAGCACGATCTTCATATGAAGCCAAAGGACCCTCTTCTGGGACACCTTTCATGCCGTTCCTAGAGGAGCCTGAAAGGAACTAAGTGGAGATCCTGGGGTTTGGATTTCATCGAAGCGGAGCGGGAGCCTTGGCATTTTCCATGAAGGGCTTATCCTAACACGCAAAACACTTAGGGAGACCCCGAGTTCATCTAGAACAGTCCTCTAGCACTTAGTTCTGCATTCTTTGTTTCACCTTTAACATACTTCCTGTTAGAAAATAGGAAAATTTTGAAAGAGAAATAAATAGGCTAAATTTTATAAACCTAACGTGCAGAGTAGTAAATATTTAAAGGAAGTAGGAAGGCCCTGGGGAAATCTGGAAATAGATAACAATTTAGTAGAGACAGTTATTAAATATTTACTTTTTCCCATTGTCTTAGAGAAAAAGATAAATTTTCCCTGTGGCAAGATGAGTCTCATTCCCTAGGAGAGCTGTGGCCCCATGTTCCTCTGTTATGAGTTAGTCCCGGCCAGGCTGGTCAAACGGGGACTCTCCCACTGCCTGCAAGGTGGTGGTCTGGGCTCTTCTCCGAGGAAGCCTACACTCCCTTCCCCAGGTCGGCTCCCGCTTTCTGAGTCCTAGCCCGAGCCAATGCCTGTGCTTCCCGCCTTTCTCTACCCTGTGTGTTAACGCGAATTTAAACTGCCCAAGCTTGCTGGTCTGATAACAACAAAACAGCTTCTGGGAAACGTTATTAAAACGTTCTCTCCTCCTAACCCAAAAAAGAAACGTTATGCATTCTTTATTTAGCAGCACTTGGAAATGAAGTGTAAAATCAAAATCTCTATATGTGATATTTTTCTCTAAAGGTATTTTTGAAACACATTGGGGGGGAAGACTCCTTTGAAAGTTTGAAATGTGTGATAGAAATGCCTGCCTGCCTCGGGGGTGGAGGGAGTGTGCAGAGCAAAGGTTACCTCTCCGTCTACAGTTAAGAACATCATGTCCTCCTCCTGGACAGGAACTCAGTGAGAACATGGGTCCTAAGCCCCTGAGAACTTAAACGTGCACTACTTTGCACGTTAGGTTCTTAGGAACTGCTGAGTCTTCAATGTGCCTAGGCTATGATACTTCTTGACTTCCTGAATTGCTTTATATTTATATATTTTTTGTCTCCAATTATATGCTTTCAAGATACCTGTGTTTGTTATTTTCTAATCTATTGTAAACTACAGAAACTCAGGAAAGCAAGGCTTATTTCCTTGTCAGATGATTTAGGGCAAGACCAGAGTGTGGGTCTGTCCCGTCCAGAGACACCCTGGTCTTGGAGATACTCAGGGAACACTCAGCCTCTTTTCTCGCATCATCGTTGATTGTCTTTGCAGTTTGTTTCCATGAGTGAGGCTGTCAGACGAGTGCCCCCAGAACTGTGACATCAGCACGACTGCCCCAGGCTGTGTGTTTGGACTTGCAAAGCGAACCTTACCTTTTTGTACAGACTCCTCAGATCTCGATACTGCCACATGCTGTTTAGGACCTGAGATGCAGCCTTGACCACTTTCGGGGAGTGTCTGATAAAGAAAAGACAGGAAATGCAAGATGTGAGTGGACGGCTGAGCCTCACATTGACACCGGCTTCTCAGGAAAGGTCAGGAAGAAACATCCATGTGTCTTTTCTGGCTCTTTTCTCTCAGCCTGGAGATTGCAAGGAGTGTTCGGCCCGCCCCCAGCCCCATTCTCATCAGCGTACCCAGGAGGGTGAGAGATGGGAATGCGTGACAGGTTGGCAGGTAATTTTCAAACTGCAGACATAAGAGCAGTGGCATTTAGTCGAAACACAGACTTAGCATTTGACTACAAAATGGAATAGAGAGAAGAAAAAAATTGTGAGTGGGAAGGGCCAGATTTAGGAGTTTTAATGGAGGTGGAGTACACCTGTGTCGCAAAAAGAACTTCACTGTCCCCAGTGAAGCACAAGAGCATATGGAGTGTTGCTCTCCACACCTGTGTGACTGCAGGGACTGGTTCTGCACATGCTCTTGTATGTGTATAGATGAATATACGTCTATAGATGTGTATAGATGAATGCACGTCTAAATATATACACTGAGTATCAGTAATAAAGCCCTATATACAGTTAAATTTCTGTCCTCTGGACTATAGTGAAAAGCCAAGGTCACATAAAGCCTTGGCATAGGGGTTCTCATCCTTTATTTGATCCATGCCTTTGAGATCTCTATGAAAATCTAACTATATATTTTGGTTCAGGGCCAGTCTGTACCTCAAAACAGAGGCTATGTCAATACACCAGTGTTGATTTAAGTCAGCCAGGCTCCAGGAAGTCACGCTGATTGGTGGGCAAGGAAATATTGGCTATTTGTGGGTTCTGGATTCTCACAGGCTGGTTCCCAATTAACTGCATGGCTCTAGTGGCTGACAGAGACATCTGTGGGATATTACAGGGCCTGGCACCCTTTTCTCTAAAGCTTTAGATAATAAATATTCTTGGCTTTGGAGACTTGCCCAACTCTATAGCATACAAAGAATCAAAAACACAACACACAAATGAATAGGTGTGGCTGTGTCCCAGGAACTACGACAAACAGGTAGTGGGTGGAACTTGGCCTATGGGCCGGTTTGCAGACCCTGGTCCATGTGAATGGTGGCTCTTGGTGTTGTCCAGGGTATAACTGCTTATGAAGACTTCACTGTGATGAATATGCTGAAGCTGACCAGTGGCCTGGTGTGGCCCATAGACACAGTGAAGAGAATACAACATCTGGATCAAAGGTGGCATTGAAATAAGATGGCCTTTGAAATAGAAAGTGAGTAGATGGTTAGATGGGTCAGACTGTGCTTGGATTTGAGAGCCACAGTGAATGGATACTATGAGGACATGCATATAATAATGAAGTTGTGAGATGCCAACTATATACCAACTTGATAAAATGGCTGCTGTTTTCCTGGGTCTTCATGTTTATCATTTAGACCAACTAAATTAAAGGTTTTTTTCACCCATTCATCTATGGGCAATCGTAACAGTCATTCTGTCTGTTAGCATTACTGAGATGGAATTCAACTTTGGCTATATGTAGAAATGTATTTTCAAGAGAAAAAATATAGTGTTCTTATAACTTCTAATTTCTTTCTCTATGCAAGGTTAGCTATATTTTAATGACATATTTACTTTCACTAAAATGAATAGTTGCTAAATAATTTCATAATTTATGATCGTATCATGGTCTAAATTAGGGGTCCTCAAACTACGGCCCGCAGGCCACATGCTTCAGTGTGAATTGTATTTGTTCCCGTTTTGTTTTTTACTTCAAAATAAGATATGTGCAGTGTCCATAGGAATTTGTTCATAGTTTTTTTTTTTTTTAAGTATAGTCTGGCCCTCCAAAGGTCTGAGGGACAGTGAATTGGCCCCCTGTTTAAAAAGTTTGAGGATGCCTGGTCTAAATGTACAGGCATACCTCATTTTATTGTACTTCGTTTTTTAAAAATTGTGTTTCACAGATATTGTAGGTTTTACAAATGAAGGCTTAGGCAACCCTGCATTTATAAATGAAGGCTTTACAAATGAAGTTTTGGACAAGTCTCTGGGTGCCATTTTTCCAACAGAATGTGCTGACTTTGTGAGTCACATTTTGGTAATTCTCGCAATATTCAAACGTCTTCATTATTATTATATCCGTTACAGTGACCTATGATCAATGCCCTTTGATGCTAGTATTGTAATGTTTTGGTGTAGGATGAACCCAGCCTATAGAAGACAGAAAACTTAATGTTTGTTGTGTATTCTGACTTCTCCACCATTCTTCCTTCTCTCTCCCTCTCCTCAGGTCTCTCCACTCCCTGAAACACAATAATATGGGAATTAGGCCAATAAATAACCCTGCAATGGACTCCACATGTTCAAGTTAAAGGAATGGTTGCACTTCTCTCATTTTAAGTCAAAATCTAGAAATGATTAAGCTTAGTGTAGAAGGCCTGTCAATAGCAGAGACAGAATGAAAGCTAGGTTTCTTGTGTCAAATAGCCAGATTGTGGAATCCAATGGAAAAGTTTTTGAAGGAAATTAAAAGTTGCTAGTCCAGCAAACATAGGAATAATAAGGAAGCAAAACAGGTTCATTGCTGCTGTGGAGAAAGTTCAAGTGGTCTGGACAGAAGGTCTTCCAGGTGCAACTTGGCCTCTAGTGAAAGCCTAACCTCCAGATTGAGCAACTACAGGTTCTTCAGCTCTGTGAAGGCTGAGAGAGGTGAAAAAGCTACAGAAGAAAAGTTTGAAGCTAACGGAGGATGGCTCATGAGGTTTAAGGAAAGAAGATGTCTATACAACGTACAGCTGCAAGGAGACACAGCAAGTCCTGATCCGGAAGCTGCAGCAGATTTTCCAGAAGACCAGGCTAAGGGAATGACGACAGTGGCTACACTAAATAACAGATTTTTAGTGTAGATCCAACAGCCTTCCATTGGAAGGAGATGCCATCTAGGGCTTTCACGGCTAGAGAGGAGAAGTCAAAGCCTGACTTCAACACATGAAAGGACAGCTTGACTCTTTTGTTAGGGGCTAATGTAGCTGGTGATTTCAAGGGGAGTCAATGCTCTACCATTCTAAAAATCCCAGGGCCCTTAAGAATATCCTAAATCTACTCTGCCTGTGATCTATAAATGGAACAACAAAACCTGGATGGCAGGACATCTGTTTATAGCATGGCTTACTGAATATTTTATATCTCACTATTGAGTTCTATTGGTCAGAAAAAAAAGATTCCTTTTAAAATAGTACTGCTCATCGACATTGGACCTAGTCACCCAAGAACTCTGATGAAGATGTGCAAGGAGATGAATGTTTGTCATGCCTGCTAACACAACATCCATTCTGTAGTCATGGATTAAGAAATAATCTTCACTTACTCAAGTCTTATTATTTAAGAAACATTTTGTAGGGCTACTGCTGCCATATGTAGTGATACCTCTGAGTGCTCTGAGCAAAGGCCATTGAAAATATTCTGGAAAGAATTCACCTCTTGAGATGCCATTAGGACTCTGTGATTCATGGGAACAAGTCAAAACATCAACACTAAGAGGAGTTTGGAAGAAGTTCAGTCTCACTTCTTGAATGACTTTGAAGGTTTCAAGCCTTTAGTGTAGGAAATCACTTAAGATATGGTAGAAAAGGCAACAGAACTGGAATTAGAAGTGGGGCATGAATATGTGACTGAATTATTACAATATTGCAATAAAACTTAAATGGATAAGCAAGGGAAGTGGTTTCTTCAGATGGAATTTACTCTAGGTGAAGATACATGTATGTACTGTAAACATTGTTGAAATGACAACAAAGAATTTAGAATCCTACATAAACTTATCTCAAAAAGCAGCAGGGTGGTTTGAGAGTCAAGTGATACAGCAAATGTCATCATTGTCTTATTTGCAGAAATTGTCACAGCCACCCCAACTGTCAGCAACCACCACTCTAACCAGTCAGCAGCCATAAACATCAAGGCAAGACTCTCTACCAGCAGAAAGATTATGACTTTCTGAAGGATCAGATGATTGCTAGGAATTTTTTTGCAGTAAGATATTTTAAATTTAAGTATGTTTATTATATTTGCTAGAGATGGTGTTATTGCACACTTCATAGACTACAATATAGTGTAAACACAATGTTCATAGGCACTGGAAAACCAAAGAATTCGTGGGACTCACTTCATTGACATATTTGCTTTATTGCCATAGTGTCTCTGAGGTCTGCCTGTATTTCCTTTGATTTATAAACAGAGAACTTTAGGTCTTTTCATGAATACAAATAAAGTACATTTTATTCTTATATAATCAATGCTGAACAAAGATTAAATGCTATGTTTTGTTATATTTTATCATTGTTAGCTCGATATTTGCTCCTGACAATAGTCGAGTAACTTTAGAGGAACATATATTAATATTCAGGTTGCGATAGTGTACTGGAAACATTTAGTATGCAAAAATTCCTCTGACACTGTGTGGTTTTTTGTTTCTACCCTTAGTTACAAAAAGGAGACTTAGAATGTGTAATGACTAGCAGACTTTAACCCCTCAATTAAAATGCCAGCACATCATAGCGTTACACTAACACATGAAGATCAGAGAAATGTTGTTTTCTTTTCAGACTTTCATTTTGATCCATTTACTATACTGGTACCATAGAAATTTCTAATTCTGCTAGTACCATAGAAACTTCTACTGAAAAACTGTAACTACTGTTTGAAGGACTTGAACAATTGAGCATTTCTAATGTGACAAGTGATTACAACCCAAGCCACAATACACAGTTCTTTACTGACAGTAACAGTCGAGACTGTTAATAGCTTTTCTGTCTTATGACAAAATACAGTGACACATTTCAACACTATTTCCTATATAACTGTTAAAACTGGAAAAAAACAAATGTATTCTTATAACAGATGAATGCCATGCAAGGTCCATAAGGAGTGTTTAAAATGATGTGAAAAGAATAAGTTATCAAGACTTCAAAATGGTGAGTATAAGACTCTTCTAAGAGTTAATAACAATTACACAACATCTGATCTTCACCTGAGCTGTCATATTAGGGGTGGCTGAAGGTTTTAGTTAGTACAATTCACTGTGGTTGCTCAAAACTGCTATGCCAGCGACACGGTCCCAGAGTCCAAGTCTCATCGGTCATGTTCCCCAGGCACTGAGCGTGTAGTTCCACAGACTGTGATCGGAAACTTACCAGTCTAACTCTTTACCATCACTATATATATGTGAGGTTGTATATATGGAGAAATAAATATAAATATAGTCTAAATAAGTATAAATATGGAAAATGGAAGGGCATATTTGGACTGTTGCTTTGAACTGTGCTTTCCTGTGCTGTCGCAAATAAAAATCAGGTTTGAACCAAACTTATTTCTGAAAATAAGTTTTTGAGGACAATTTAGGGTGGACAAATTTGTGCACATTTGATAAATGAACTAGGCTGCCTTGATATTCCTGCCATTCCCAATTATTAAATCATCCCTCATGCCAAAAACTCTATTTTAATAAAGAATTTCTATTTCCTTAAAACATGCTTAGAAGTCCATGAGAATCTCACTACCTACATTCAGAATAGAATTTTGAGATAAATTTGGAATTGCATGCTAAGATTTGGAGAAATTCTTCTAGATTCATTTTAAGAGCGGTGAAAAGCAATAATGAAACTGAAGTGTAGGTAAAAGATGAGGATGAATGTTGTTATAAAGACCTTGTTTTGTTTTGATCCTCAAAGTCAGTCCGTATATTAAAAAATAAACAGATAAACTACATGGAAAACTAGATGAGACTGACAAAACAGGAGAATTATAACTGAGAAAATGCTGAATTCTACCCAATTTATACTTCTTATTAAACTCGTAAATCCAGGATGTTGGTGTTAGAAAAATAGATAAAGAGACAACGAAATAAAACAAGTGACTATTCCATAAAAATACTTTCTATCAAATTAAAGGGAATTTATGAGATCATCTGCAGTGAAAAAAATCTCCCCATTCATAGTAATCAAGATTGGACCAGGGCCGGGTGCCGTGGCTCATGCCTGTAATCTCAGCATTCTGGGAGGTCCAGGTGGGTGGATTGCCTGAGCTCATGAGTTCGAGACTAGCCTGAGCCAAGAGCCAGACCCTATCTTTAAAAATAGCCAGGTGTTGTGGTGGGTACCTGTAGTCCCATCTATTCAGGAGGCTGAGGCAAGAGAATCACTTGAGCCCAAGAGTT
The DNA here is from genome assembly GCA_963574655.1 of Perodicticus potto. NCBI lineage: Eukaryota > Metazoa > Chordata > Mammalia > Primates > Lorisidae > Perodicticus > Perodicticus potto. The sequence continues at coordinate 19,486 of CAUYRH010155008.1, forward strand.
TGAGGTTGCTGTGAGTTATGACGCCACAGCACTCTACCAAGGGTGACAAAGTGAGACTCTATCTCAAAAAAAAAAAAAAAAACCAAAAAACCCCAAAAAACCAAAAAACAAAGAACAATTGGACCAGGCCTAACAGGACCATATTCCGTATTGGCAATGTGGATGTATACTATTTCATAAATGGTTTCCTCAGATGCTATTAAAATTTTGTCCCTCAAATAATTTTCTTTGACCACAGGACTGATTAAAGCATCTTTTCTCTTTAAGGCCCATTTACTAAGGCTTACCACTGTAGAGATGTTCACACATTTGGAGGGGATTAATACACACTAAACCATTCCTCAAAGCTCTGTAGTCTTCTAATTCAGAGAAAATACTTTAATCTTTGAATGTCTCATGAATATAGACAAATATATCTGATTGTTTTTGTGGACTACGACTTCACTGTGTGTAGGTGTGTGTGCTCAAAAAATCATTACCATATTAAGCTCTTAATGCTCAGAACAGTTGAGCACTTCAATAGGAGATTCCAAAGGTCGGCTAGGCTATCCTGTCCGTGTAGTATAGCATTTACTATAAGCACAATATCATAGGATACAATTCAAGTCAACAATCTACGCTGTACAAATATTGCATTTGAGTCCAGTGGGGCTCAATTTGGCTTGCTTGTTTTACTTGATATAAGAAAACATTCAAATCCAAATGCTAAACTGTTGACTGAACTGTTTGGAAGGTTCAGGGTGCTTAAATAGAAACCCCGCATCTTCTTCTATAAAATATTGGTAATATTCTGAATTAAGTGAAATAATGAGGTAGAATTTCCAGATAGCCTTAAAATGCATCCCACATAGCATTTAATACCAAAAGAAAAACTATTTAGCATTTAAAAGTGAAGAAATTGGGGAGGGGTGCAGGGAATGAAATGTCAAGAAGTAGACCCTGATAATCAAAGGTTTACCCTCTTAATCTTCTTTGATTACACTGAGGGACATCCAGGAAGCAAAATTTAATTAAGAGTAGTGAAGGTTTCCATAAAATTGACAGCTTGCTACCATACTGACACCCCAGCTTGTGAAGATAGTTTTTGGTGGTATATAGTAAGTATCATTGGTTCTTAAATCAAACTGGAGGATATTCCTATCTGAGGTGTTACAGCTCCTTTTCCAACAAATCTTATCTCTTTTCTCCCACTTGCATGAAGACCCTCTTTCCTCGCAGCTAACCCCTCTCCTCTATCTTGGAAATACCTATTTGTTCTTTAAGATTTGATTATCATTTCTTCCGAGAAGCACATTATGACGGCCCTTAGTTTTAGATTGGAAAGCGTAGGCACAGTGATTGTTGAATTGAATAATTTGCACCAATCTCATAGGTAGTAAGGGAGAGTACTGGAGTAGAACCAAGTTCTCTCTGACGCCGTCACAATCTGTCTACTCTCCTGTCCCTTCTGTGTGATGACTTGTTATTAGGACTCGGGGGCTACTGTCATGTTTAAAGTGGTCCTGACTTGGTACACAGAGCTGGAGAGTCACAGAGGCAGAGGATGTTGGACATCAACACATGGACCTCCAACCACTAAGGGACAAAAACAACAAGATACCTTCATGTGTGCTGGTTAAGGTGGCACCTCTCTCATGCTGAGGGACACATTAGCACAAATGCTGGATTACCAAGTTCACCTTAACAATACTGTAGTAGTTGCTAGTCACGAAATCATTATTTATCAGATCAGAATTAGGAAGAATATTAGCTTTCACTGAGTGGTGGGAAAGCTGGAAGCCGTTTGCTATTTTTCTACTCTTGATCATCATAGACATAGGCTTTTCGGTGACGTTCAACAGTTTTACCCATAACCAGGAGACGACCCTCTCAGAACCAGTTCTATCAATACTGAGACACATGGGAAGTCACCAGCGAACTTACTTATCTCCTTTGCTTTTGGAGATGCCAACCAGCTTCTCGATGCCGCCAGCATCCCGTAAGGCCTTGGCGTTCTCCATGTTCTTGGTGATCACTTCGTGCAGGGTGCAGCAGACGGCCGTCACAGTGTCGTCCGACATGGCCTTGCTCGCTGCATTGTTGCTGTTGTTCCCACCCGGGAGCCTGTGGACTAGGTCTCGCATGGCGTACTTGCCTTTGGAAAAGAAAATGAAAGGAAGAAGTGAATGGAGGCCAAGATGGGAAGAGGGCAGAGGGAGAGGTGGCTCTGGGGAGAAGAGGATGCGGGAACCCACATCCCATGCAATAGTGTTTGTTTCCCAGCACTGACAGTTCTCCATCTGGTAATTTTGGACACGTGTAGAGAAAACAGTATTTCCTCAGGTCAAATGCATGTACTTTGCTGCTAGATTGATGCAGTGGTATCAAATCACTGGCAAATTATTTCATGCCTTGAAGTCTTATTTTTTTCAATCTGCAAAGCAAGACAATAGTGGTACGTAGCTTAAAAGGCTGTTGTAAATGTAATGTAGGGACAGCATGTAACACGGGGGATTAACAAGGACACAGGACTCGATAGTTTTTAGCTGTTACTAGGTTCCTACTTAGTTCACAGAAGTTAAGAAAATGTAGGCAATTCTAACATAACCCTCAAAAATACCTTAATGGAGTTATGTTGTGATCTTTTTTCTTTTAACAAGTAAGAGTCAAACCACAAATATATAGACAGCATGATCATATATGTGAGTGCCGAGTTCCGACACCTGTAAAGAAGAGAGAAACACTGACAGAGGGGCAGATAAGTAACTAAGTGTCCTTTGAACCGGGGTAAACCGATCATCTATTTGTCTCCCTGATAGGATTTCACTGTGGGCTTCTACCAGATAACATTTACTAATGTTTTTGTGCGAAAAATAATAGAATCTGCCTCTGCTTCTTTAAATCATTTTATCATCATTAATCTTGGTACTCCCAATGATAAAGGTACTTACAACGACAAATTTATGGAGTACTTTTAGTTTACAAAACACTCTAGGCAATTACCAGTTACCCTGAAAGACAATTAATTTATCCCACCTGCAGCTTCCAATTCTGTTCCTTTAATTTACTTGTGGAAGTAAATGAATGCCTATAGCAAAGTTGGCTGTTCTTAAATTTTTCAGATGGAATTGGCAAGTGACCAAAGTTAGATCCCTTCTTTGTCTTCCTTCCCCCAATTAGACACAGTTAGCTAGCTCCTAGAAGCTATTTAACATATTTTATCTCCACACGTATCTATAAATGCTATCTTCTACTATTTAATTCTCTGTATAGTGCCTGGCAACAGGAAAGGAACCCGGTGGGAGCAGGCGATGATATCTTAATTCCAGGCAGTAATAAATAAAACACAGGCCCTTATCATTTTGGTATCTGCTCTTATCCTATGTTTAGGTGGCTTATTTTAGCTTGGACAGAATATGCTAATGTTTAAATCACTGAAATAGAAGTGTCTTTATTCACTTGATGATAACTGAGGAAGTGTCTAAGAAAAATAATTTGCCTGCAAAACCCCAAATGTAGCATATGTATCTTCTAATTTATTGCCTAATGACGGCATTAAAAACAGTATGGAGAGGATAGAAGATACTTGGTACATGGATAGTCCTCTGAGAAACTTACTTTGTTAATTATTAAATCAGACTCAACTCTTGGCTAAGAGTTTACTTTTGTTAAGCTTGGCACGCTGGAGATTCTATCAGCTCACTGCCCCCACAAACCAGTAGGAGACACATCTGAGTTTTATAACAGCAGGAAGATGGATATGTTCTTTTTTCCCTTTCTTTTTAAGGAAGGTAATGGAAGTATAGCAAAAGAATTGGAAAATATTTCAATCATTGTACATACGGGGACATTTACACTCTTGACAGAGTATAGAAGGCTGGCTTGTGACCTTGGACATTGTCAAGGTTGAAAACAAAAGTAAGGAGACAGAGAGAGGACTTGGCTGCAGCATTTTTTGGTAACTATTAACAGTTTAAAAATTATGTCAGATAAATATGAAGATGTGGTTTCATCCTTCAGGTCTTCCTTACCCATGAGCCCCGAATGAGATACCAGTGTCCCTGAAATTTCCAGGTGTCAGGGACCCCGCTGCAGAGCAGTCTCTTTCATTCATGCCAGTGTGCTGTACACATACTGTCATTTTCCATGTACTCCAAGATATTGAAAAGAACAGGAGTCAGTGCTCTATTTAACCTATCACAACCTTACTGTTAAGGAAATTCACTGGAATTAGTTTACTTCATGTATTTCCAATATAGTTCACTGAAATTTTGCCAGGCAATTGGGGATTTTTCATTTAGTCTATTTATCAGTCTATCTGGAGTATAGTCTATGTTTCTGACCATCCAAGTGGGGAAACAAATCAAGTAAAATTATTCCATAGGAAGAAAGACCTCTGGGCATACAAATTTTTATTTTTTAGCCGTTGGTTATATGCAACAAAGCTATTCTTCTCTCCCAAATTTGATTTCTATCCTCATAGGAAATTTGGATAGCAGGAAAAGCTTTTTAGCCCTTTCTAGTGTTTAGAAACTTTGAAGCTAATTGGGGGGAAAAAGAAAATATAGGACATACAATATTTACAGAATAAGTGACCTTGTCTGACATGTTTATAACAGCAGCTCAGGGAAGGGAGAAATTAAACTGGAATAGGTTGCAATGCAAGGCTTGAGACAGGAGGTGGACTTTTAGGATTTGTTTTGTTGGTGAGGAGAGCAACAAAATCAAGTTGATATTTCACACAGAGAATGCTGGTGCCTTAAGAAGGGAAGTTTCCTTTATGGAAAACAGTGTGATGATTTCTCAAAGAACTAAAAGTAGACCTACCATTTGATCCAGCAGTCCCTCTACAGGGTATCTACCCAAACAAGTGAAGTCATTTAATCAAAAAGGTACCTGCATAAAGGGTTTATCGCAGCACAATTCAGAATTGTGAAGATGTGGAATTAACCTTAGCACCCGTCAACTGAAGAGTAGATAAAGAAAATGTGGTGCACATAGTGTGTATACACATATGTATATAGACACACGCACATTCACATACCATGGAGTACTACTCAGACATAAAAAAGGAATATGAAATAGTGATGTTTTTCAGTGTTTTGGACTGAAGTGTAGACCGTTATCCTCGGTGAAGTATTTCAAGAATGGACTAACAAACACCACAGTCTCGATTGTTAGTGGGAGCTGAATGAGGGATACCTAAGGTCATGAAGTGGGGTAATGGACACTGAGGAAGGGTGGAGGGGGAGGGATACACATCTTTTGGGGACAGTGTACCCTCTTCTGTGGGTACACTGAAAGCCCTGATTTGTGAATCACACATTTTATCCACGTCACGAAAACACTTGTGTTCTCTAAATCTATTGAAATATAAAAAAGAATAATAAAATTAAAAGTGAGAGAAATACGTAGTTTTTCTCTTGAAAATATAATTCTCTCTCTTTGAACTTCTGAAATTATAAGGTATACAATTCAAGGGAGTCTGCACATATAACTGCTCCCCGTCCCCAATTTTCTTTTTCAATCTATGTTTCTAACCACTTGAAAGAGCGAAAAAGCTCTTTCCGCCACCCAGTAGGAGGAATCCTGGCCCCCTCTTTCCACCTCTTGGTCAGACTTTTGTGTTCTTGTGGTCTGAGATTTTTCAGAGGTGAAAGTAGTTAACTCCCTTTTGCGGTCACAGAGGAAATAAGGAGAAGCTGTAAGGTAAGTGGTCCAAAACATTCCACAGCTTAACACCATAGAGGGATCAAATGGTTTGCTTTTCTTCTTAGAGAGAGAAATGGATGGAGGTAGATTCTTCCAGGGCTAAGGAGGGAAGTGGCTGGACCACCAGGTGGAGGCTGTCTCTCTAGGAACCTGTTGTAGGAACATGTTGCAAGTTCTGCACAAGCCCAAGGATATCAAAGACGCCTAAAGCTCAGCAGTGGCCTTGTGGTACCCAGGAGCCTGTGCAGATAGAGAGGAGAATACATGATCAAATGCTCAACATGGGGTTGAGCCGGACATGAGGCAGAGGAGGTGGCTGTCTCAGAATGAACTGCTCAGGCCTACAGAAGGGTCAGGCCCCAGCAACCCCTGCAGATGGATGACCACTTGCCCTTCTTCTGAATTTAATTTGGTTTCAAAATAAGCAAAAGGTATGACACAAACTGAAAGTCATAGAGTGGTTCATAGTGATGCTACATTTAGCAGGCAACTGTAATGTTTCAGGACCAAGACAAGGAGGACTTTAGACAACAAAGAAGTAGCCATGGAGAGAAGCAAAAGAGAGGACAGCAGCCATGAGGGACATACCTAAGATGCAGCTGATGGAGCCTGCAGCCTGATGATACACTGAAGTAATGGAAGGAAAGAGGATTCAGGGATTTGTGGCTGGGACAACAAAATGAGTAGTGAAAAACAAGTAAAATTTAAAGCTTAATGATAACAGACAAGATAGATTTTATTTTTCCACACAAAGAAAAACACAAAATTAGTTATGTTAGTTACGTAAGAGAATCACATGCCCAAATCCCATCAGAAAAACAAGCAGGTCATCTGGTTCAAAGAACACCGAGATTTGTGACAGCCGAGCGGACACCTTGCCCTGCCTCCATTTGGAACAAATGTATATCACATAATCCACTATCATGGAATCACATCTCAAGAAACAAAAGCATGTTGCTGTCTCAGATCTAAGTAAAATAAAACACAACTCTACCATCACCATGACCACCACCCTAAAACAGATCAATCTGTCTTGCTAAAACTCCCAATAGAAATGAATCCTTGGGCCATTCTCCTAAGTTACTTAATCTCTAATAAAGGTGACTTTATCTCTGACTTGCTATACTGATATGAAACAACCTTTAGAGTAACAACCATGTGGAAAAACTAATGTGTTTCCATCAATGTTGGACTGACTGTAGCCTTGTAACTTTGCTATCCTTTTTGAGTGTTTCCTTGAAATACCCGTATTTAGTAGTTGGCGAATCAGTTTTCTAAGCACAGATTGTCTTGAAAAATGGGCAAGTAAAAATTATTTTCTCTTTAAAATGCTCCCTTTTGGGAGTCTTCTATTAGGAGTTGTTGGGCACCCCAAGGTGCCCTGATAGATTCACTCAAGGCACTTAACAAACCATGTTGCCCCAGAAAGGTCCTCCTTGCAGTGCTCCTGGGAATTCTATGATGGGCTAACAGGGCTTTGCTTCTGTTTCTGTATTGTGTTTGCTGTGAGCGTTTCTATTTCTAGTATTGATGTGCACACTTCTGCTTAGTTTCTCTGCTGGTGGCAGGAATACTGAGTGCTGGTTTCATGGTCTAACCACTTGCACCCTGTCAGGAAGCAGACAACAGGGAAGTAGCTGGAGTCCCTTCTTATTACACATGTCTTGATCATTGATAGAGTCCTCTCTGTGACTGGTCTTTGTCGTGCACCATTGTAAAATCAATGTCTCAAACTGACTTGAGAAAAGTTTTTTTTTTTTTTTAATTTATTTATCTTTTTCATGCTCAGCTGAAATAGAGAGCAACCCTGGATCAGAACACGACAACTCTTTGAGATCTTAGTACCTCCTTGGCCTCCTTGTTTCGAAAGCTTTGAAACTGACCCCTGAGTTTTTATAGAGATGCTCTGAATTCACCCTGTCCGCAAAACTTCTTTATTGTGGTAAAATACACATTACATAAAATTTACCATCTTATCCATTTTTAAGTGTATAGTTCAGTGTTTTAAGTACATGCATATCATTGTACAACCACCACCACCATCTCCAGAACTCTTATTATCTTGCAAAACTGAAATTTGACCTATATTAACTCCTCATCCCCTTTGCCCAACCCTTGGAAACCTCTATTCTATTTTCTGTCTCTATGTATCTGACGACTCTAGGTACTGCATGTAAGTTGCATCACAGACTATTTGTCTTTTGTGACTGAATTATTTCACCCAGCATAATGTCTTCAAGGCTCATCCATATTGTAGCATATGTCAGAACTTCCTTTCCTTTTAAGGTTAAATAATAACATCCCATTGCATGTATATATCACATTTTGCTTACCCATTTATCTGTTGATGGGCAACTGAGTTGATTCCTCTTTTTATCTATTGTGAATAATGCTGCTGAGAACACTAGTGTGCAAATATTTTTTCACTTGCAATATGTTTGTTGTTTTTAATCCAAAAGTGAGTTTCTTGTAGACAACATATACTTGGTCATTTTTTTCATGCACTCTGTCAATTTCTTTGACTGGAGAGTTCATTTATTTATATAAGTATTACAATTGTTGATAAAAAGGATTTACTTCTTCTTAACAGTAACTGCCATTTTGCTGTGTTTTCTTTTCTATATGTCTCATAGCTTTTCTGTGTTTCTGCATAATTGTCTCTTTTGTGTTTAGTTGATTTTCTGTTTATGGTAAAATGTCTGCATTCCCTTCTCATTTTCTTTTGTATCTATATTTTATTTTTTATATATACATAAATACATATATAATATATCTATATTGACTTATAATGCCTTACTTATAGTATAACTATAACTATTATACATTTATAATTTATATATAATATCTATTTATAATTTATGCATATTATAAATATATATGAAATAGTTATAAGTAAGGCATTATCAATATATTTAATGTATAATGAATATCAGAAATTTATTATACTTTATACTACTTTATTTTCTTTGTGGTTACCATGAAGATTACATTTAACAGCCTAAAGTTATGACATCATAATTAAATTTATATCAGGTTAACTTCAATAACATACAATCTGCTCATTTACAGTTCCAACCCATCCCTTTCAGTTATTGATGGTATAAAATTATATCTTTGTATGTTGTGTCCAAAAATATTTATTTTTTAATATATTAATCACTTAAATTATGTAGAAAAGAAAATATGGAGTTAAAGCTAAAGTTGTAATAATAATAGTAGACTAGTGATTTTTTCTAAAATGTATTAATCTCTTGAATTATGTAGAAATTAAAAAGTTGAGTTATAAACCATTGTTATAATAATACTATTTATAGTTGCTGATGTATTTATCTTTATGAGGTAGTTATTTCTTCTTACGACTTTGAATTACTGTCCAGTGTCCTTTCATTTCAATCTATCGGACTCCCCTTAGCAGAAAGGCTTTGTTTTTCTGGGGATGTCTTGATTTCTCCCTCACTTTTGAAAAACATTATGCTGGATACAGGGTTCTTGAAATAACCAAATTACAGAGATGGAGAACAAGTTAGTGGTTGCCAGGAGTTTGGGATAGTGGCAAAGTGTGACTATGAAGTGTGACTAGTATGAGAAATATTTTGGGTTGATGGAATAGTTTTGTATCTTGATGGCAATGATGGTTAACAAATCTACATATGATAAAATAACACTGTACTATTCATATCATAACATTAATTTCCTGCTTTTAATGTATTTTAGTTACATAAAATGTTGCCATTTCTGGAAACTGGGTGAAGGATAAATGGTTACTTCTCTTTACTATCTTTGCAATGTCCTGTGAATCTATAATTAATTTTTAAAAAAGTTAAAAATGTGCAAAGTACCACAAAAATATAAAAATATACTAGCTAACATGTGCTGATAAAAATTTGTTAATACATCTTAAAGTTTATTGTTTGGTTAAAGTCACAATGGACTACAACAAATAGAAAAATAAAGAGAAATCCAGTTATAAATTCCTCCCAAATCCCTAGCTTGCTCAAAAGTTTGAGGGGATTCTTTTCTTATGTGTGTATTTACATTTTCTGCATCCAGAGATTAGTGTGACCTTAATATTCTCTGGCTGAAATTGTTAAGTGAAGCTCCTGTTTGATTGCTTTATGGAAACAAGTAAGTCCTTACAAATAAACATACAATTAGACAAGCAAAAAATTTCCACTAAAAATACTCTCAGAATGCTTTAAATTCTTGATTCTTTAAAAAAAAATTCTCTTACAAAAGCTTCTAGTACGTTCCTTTTGGAAGGAAGTTTGGAGAACACTCAGGGATCTAAATGTAGACCTGCCCTTTGTTCCTGCAATTCCTCTTCTAGGTGTACATCCAAAGGACCAAAAATCATTTGGCAATAGAGATATTTGCACCAGATTGTTCACTGCAGCTCAATTCATAATTGCCAAGTCATGGAAGAAGCCCAAGTGCCCATCGATCCATGAATGGATTAATAAATTGTGATATATATATATATATATATATATATACACACACATACACACCCACCATGGAATACTATGCAGCATTAAAAAAATGGAGACTTTACCTCTGTTATGTTTACATGGATGGAGCTGGAAAATATTCTTCTTAGTAAAGTATCTCAGGAATGTAAAAAAAGTATTCAATGTACTTAGTACTACTGTGAAACCAATTCGTAATTACTCACACTTGCATATGAAAAAATGAAATACAACTATAGCCTAGGATGAGGGAAGGAAGAGGAGGGAGAGGGGAAGGGAGGGGGGCAGGTGGATAGAGGGAGGGTTAGTAGGGGGACCACACCTATGGGGCATATTGCAAGTACATGTTGGGTCTATCAGGTGTAGAACACAAATGTCCTAATGCTGTAATTGGGTAAATGAAGTGAAGGCTATGTTGGTTAGTAGGATGTAAGCACTCCAATTTGTACAAATAATCAGCACATTGAATCCCATAATGGCATAAATGGATGTATGATCTATGTACAAATGACTTAATAAAAAAATAAAAAGCTTCTTTCAAAAACAAACACAAAAAAGCTTAGTGATGAATTAAAGTAATGCCTTTAGTTACTAGGTTAAAATATTTGAAAGAAGTTGATAGCAAAGGTGGGGAAAATAGTATGAAGATATTTCAGGACCTTTAAGGACATCTGAAGAGGTTTTGATATTTGATAAGATAGAAAGAGTCAATGTAGTATTTTTAGCTAAAATAAATCCATGCAAAAATTAGACTTGTTTGGTGCTTTTAGGATAAAAATAGAGATATGTCTTTTTTTTTGGCTTTATCACATCATAAATCTTTTATTAGCATGAACTATTTTATATGTACATGTAAGGTTAAGTTTATTTTCCCTACTTCTAATTAATATGAATTATTTAAATTTCAAACTCTGGTTTTATTGTGCAGATAAGCCAATATTATTTATTTAAAATTATAAAAAGATTTGACGAGATTGAATTTTAATAACCAATGTTTTATACAGGGGTTGGTATTCTTAATCCTATATAATTCTATAAAATCTCTTAACTGAATTGTTCCATTTAGCTTCTCTGAGTTCTCAGAGTAAACTTTTGAATGTCTTTGCTCTCTCTTTTTTTTAATAGAACCTAAAAATACAGTCTTTGTTTTTTTTTTTTTTTTTTTTTTAGATAGGGTCTCACTCTGTTACCCAGGCCAGTACAGTGGCTTAATCACAGTAGCCTCGAACTCCTGGACTCAAGCAATCCGCCTGTCTCTGCCTCCTGAGTGGCTAGAACTATAGGTGTGTGCTATTTTTTATTTTTTGTATAGACAGGGTCTCGCTATGCTGCCAGGCTGGTCTCAAACTCCTGACCTCAAGTGATTTTCCTGCCTCAGCCTCCCAAAGTGCTGGCATTACAACCACAAACCACTGCTCAGCCTAATGTTCTCTTTTTGAAAAAACACCAAGCACTAAAAACACCGACACACATACATGCACACACACATATACTTCAAATATTTGCAAATGTACAAGTGTCTTGGACTTTTTGGTATGTACATTCATGTACCACTTCATGAAATACATAAACAATATATCAGACTGTAAGAAGAAGTATAGTGTGAGCTTGTGAGTCGCAGGCAACTTTCTCAGATCTCATCTAATCTTATAAAGTAGTGGTCCCCAACATTTTTGCATCTATGGAAGATAATTCTTCAAAGGATAGGGGCCAGGGTGGATGGGATTTGACAAGAGGTGGGGCTCAGGTGGCGATGTAAGCAATGGGGAGCAGCTGTAAATACAGATGAAACTTTGCTCTCTTGCCCACTTTCTCCTCCTGCTGTGAGGCCTGGTTCCTAACAGGCCACAAACCAGGACCTTTGTGGCACCAGGGTCTGATTTCGTGGATGACATGGGGAGTTGAGGGGATCGGACAGGAGGCTGAGCTCTGATGGGGATGCTGCGCAGCCTGGTTTCTATCAGGCCATTGAGCAGTTCTGATTCATGGCCTGGGGGGTTGGGGACCACAGCTGTAAAGTACATATGGCTTATGACATAATTCTCAAGTACCTGTCTCTGGGGTTTCTCTGTCAGTGAGGAAACAAAACTCAGTTACTCTGTATTAAAGTTATAACTAATAGGAGGAGTTGATGCTGTATGTGTTAGTTTTCTATTGCTGGTGTAACAAATCACCATTCATTTGGTGGTTGAAAACATACAAATTACTACTGTACAATTCTGCAGGTTAGGAGTACAAAGTGGGTCTCACCGGGCTACAGTGAAGGTGTGGGCAGGGCTGCGTTCTGTTAAGTTCTGGGAAGAAGGGCTTTCTTGCCTTTTCCATCTTTGAAGTGCCACCTTCTTCCATCTTTAAATCTAGCAACAATGTGGGTTGAGTCTTTCTCATGCCACATTACCCTGACTCTGCTGTTTGCCCCTCACTACCCCCACTTCCAATTTTAAAGACTTTTGTGACTAAGCTAGGGCCATTTCAGGGTCTTCTTCCTGTCTCAGGTTAGCTAATTAGCAACCTGAGTTTAGTTCTCCATGTACAGTTGCATATTCACAGGCTTTGGGAATCAGGCTCTGGACGCCTTTGGGAGGGCCATTATTATTCTGCCTACCACCTTGTATGAGGCACAGTGTTATAAAATAGTACAAATGGGTCTATAGGTCATGGAATGTAGTTTTGCTTCTCAAAGGAGAAAAGCTTTCTTAAGGTAAAAATGTCTGGCTGTGTGCAAATATGTGAAAGCAAATAACAAAATACATTTGAGGAAGTTCACTAAGTTGTAGAAAGGTTCAGAGGAGAGGAACCTTATTTGTTTTGGTTCATAATTCATGAACAATGAATTTGAAAGAAAATCAAATGTGTTAAAATGTTTATAAAGTTTGCCTAATATTGATGAGTTTACTATATTTGATCTCAGCCAAAAGGCTGAGAAGCGATTATTGACGAGTTTACTTACAAGATAGAGAAAAGATGTGTGAATTATTTATTGCAAATGTTACCTGAGTGTACCAAAAAAACAAACCAAAAAGTTAGAAGTGAGTTTTCTCTCTGTTGAAATGACAAAATGATCTTTGAGAATGTGCTTTGTCTTCACTAAGAAACTGTGAACACCAGAGCGTCTTTTATCACCCAAATACTCTTACTTGAGGTCTTGTTAATGTTTTCATGATTTTGTTAACCTCATAGTGAAATTTCTTCACTTGTGAGAATGCTAGATTTTAATATTTAGCCAAAGAACCTTGCTTTTAAAAATGCTAGAGTTCCTAATAACTGCTATTTTTTGTTTCTGCTTTATTTTAAATATTATCACTCTGAATGAAGCTGAAATTACATCTTGTCTCCAGCCACTCAGGATTTGTACTATCTTCTATTCCCTGGTAACTCTTTTTTAAATTGCTTCCACAAATCCATACCTCATAGTCAAACTGATAAAACTTTAAAAAAAACATCTTTTACATCTAAACCATCTTTGGGGTTTCCCAGAAAGCCTCTGGGTGACACCAAAGGTTTTTCTTCCTTATTGTATGAAAAAATGAAGGTTTGAAATAGAGATATTCAGCATTCTGTAGGTTTTTACAATATTTGGTTTACGTGATGAGAGCTGTCTTATTCATCAAAAATCCAATACAAAAAGACCTGACAAATGAACAAAAGAGTTGCTCAACCTCCATTTAATTGTGACAAGTGAAATGTTATCATTATGATTATGCATTAGCAGTGATGAATCTTTCACTATGGAAAGAAGCATGCTCCTTTTCACGTTAAAGATAGTGAAATAATGGTCAACAATTTTCCAAAAAAAGATTCCATTTCAAGGTTTTAAAAGCATTTTTAGTTGGTGGTAATTCTAATGCCTTTGATGGGATAAATTAAAAGACCCTGGAGATACTTCAGCGTCCTCACTGCTCATAATATTTATTTGTTTTCATGGTAGTCACTGATTTATTATTTTTTGAAATACATTTTATTTCAAAATATTAGGGGGTACAAATATTCTTGTTACATGAATGAATTCTATAATGTGGAAATCAGGGATTTTTGAGTGCTTATTACCAGAATAGCGTACACAGTACATGACAAGTAAGTTTTTCGCTGCCCTCTCACCCTCTCTGCTTCTTGGTTTCCAATGCCCTATGCATCACTTTATGAGTGTGTGTACCCATTGTTTAGCTCCTACTTATTAGTTAAAGTATGTGGTGTTTGATTTTCTACTGGTGGGAAACTTCACTTAGGTTGATTTTCTACATTTCCATCCATGTTGCTGCAAATGAGATTATTTCATTCCTTTTAATGGCTGAGTAGTACTCCATGGTACGCGTATGCTACATGTTCTTTAACAAGTCATCAATTGAAAGGCACTTAGGTTGATAACTCATCTTTGCACTTGTGAATTGTGCTGTCATAAGCATTCAGATACAAGAGTATTTTTGATATAATGAGTTCTTTTCTGTTGTGTAGACATGCAGCGTTGGGACTGCTGGATCAAATAGTAGATCTATTTTTAGATCTCTGAGGAATCTCTCTACTGTTTTCCATAGAGGTTATGCCATGTGCTAATTTTCAGTCTCACCAACAGTGTATAAGCATTCCTTGTTCACCAAATCCATTCAACATCTATTGTTCCTTAATTTTTAAATAATGGCGATTCTGACAGGGTTAAGGTGATAGTATCATTGTGGTTTTAATTTGCATTTCTCTAGTGATTATTGATAGTGAGCATTTTTTTCCATGTTTATTGGTCATTTGTATATCTTCTTTTGGAAAAACTCTGTTCATATCTTTTGTCCACTTTCAAATGGAGTTGCGTTTTTTCTTGCTAATATGTTTGAATTATTTGTACATTCTGGATATTAGCCTTTTGTCAGATATGTAGTTTGTGAATATCTTCTCTCATTCTGTAGGTTTTCTTCTATTTACTCTGCCGATTATTTCCTTTACTACACAGAAACATTGTAATTTAATTAAGTTCTGTTTATTTATTTTTGTTATTGATGTATTTGCTTTTGGGGTCTTAGTCATAAATTCTTTGCCAAGGCCAATGTCCAGAGAGTTTTTTCTATGGTTTCTTCCAGAATTTTTATGATTTCAGGTCTTATATTTAATTCTTTAATCAATCTTTAATTTTTGTATATATAGTGAGATAGCTGTCCCATTTCATTCCTCTGCATTTAGGTACACCATTTTCCTGGTACCATTTATTGAATAGGGCTTCCTTTCCTCAGAGTATGTTACTTTCTGCTTTGTTGAAAATCAGGTGGACATAGGTATATGGTTTTATTTCTGGGTTCTTTATTCTGTTCCATTGGTCTATGTGTCCACTTTTAAACCAGTATCCTGCTGCTTTGTTTACTATAACTTTGGTTACTATAAATTTGTAGTATAATTTGAAGTCAGATAATATGATGTCTCCAGATATATTCATTCTTTTTGCTCAAGAGTGATTTGGTTATTCAGGCTATTTTTGGGTTCCATATGAAGTTGAGGAGCATTTTTTCTAGATTTGTGAAAAATGATATTGGTATTTTGATGAAAATCATGTTGAATCTGTCCATCATTTTGAGCAGTATGGAGATCTTAACAATGTTGATTCTTCTAATCCATGAGGCTGTTTTTCCATTTGTTTGTGTCATCTATGATTTCTTTCCCCATTGTTTTCTAGTTCTTCTTATAGAGATCTTTCTTGTGTAAGTATATTCTCAGGTATTTTATTCATGGTATATTATTAGTTAATCCTGTTTGCTGATGCTATGACCCACTTTCTGATTTGGATACCATAATTAAATAATTCATATACCATACACAAAATAGCATAATTCCTCAGAATTACACCCAACCTATATTTCATTCTTGATTTGACTCTCTGTTTGCTGTTATTAGCCTCTAGAAATGCTACTGATTCATGTATATTGATTTTGTAACTTGAGACTTTGCTGAATTTATTAATCAATTCTAGGACTCCTTCGGTAGAGTTCTGAGGTTTTTGTAGATATAAGATCATATCAGCAAACAGGATTAACTAATAGGAATTCCACTTGCTGATTTGGATGCCAATATTTATTTCTCTTGCTGATTGCTCTGGCTAGGACTTCCAGTACTAGGTTGAATAGAAGTGGTGACAGTAAACACCCTTGTCTTGTTCCAGTTTTTAGGGGAAATGGCTTTTCAACTTATCCCCGATTCAGTGAATTGTAGGCTGTGGGTTTGTCATATACGCTTTCATTATTTTAAGGCATGTTCCTTGTATTCCTTATTGTTGGTGGATTTTATTATAAAGATGTGCTGGGTTTTATTGAATACTTTTCTTTTTCTACAGGCAGGCAACACCAGGGTGGCCTGTTGGGGAGAACGCTTATGGACATAGCCCCCTTTAGCCTGCTGCCGAGGAAAGGTATGAGCCTCGCTGTGGAAGCCTGGGTGTGGTGGGCACCCTTCCAGAGGGGAAGCAGCCGCTCCGGAGAGCCCCATATCTTTCATCCCTTGAGGCATTTGTGCTGTCTCATGTGGGAATTTCCTCAGCTGTTTTGGCAGCTGTGGTCAGGGGAGGAGAGACAGAGCAGAGTCTGAATGGAGTACTTGGGCTCCCTTTATCCCGTGGGGCTCTGTTGGCTTGCTGCACTCTTCTTTCCTCAGAAGGCAGTCTACCCTGAATGTCTAAGCTCTGGGATCACACGGTTCAGTGGGATTCCCCGGCCCCTGTGGCCATCACAGTCTTGGCAGGTGTTGGGAAATGTTTAAGTGGGGACCAGTGACAAGATAACTGAAGGACAGAAGCTCCATGGGCAGGACAAAGGCACATGGTGGGTGAAGAAGCAGTATGGTGCCTGCCACCTTGGCTAAGGTTTGTGGTGACAAGTAGCGACCCTGAAGGGGTCTAGCACTGCCATTCATTGGTCTCAGTTCACTGGTAGCAGCAGTTTTGGGCTGGTGATGACGGAGAAGGTCTCCAACAGATTGGGAGTCTGTAGTCTGCAAGAGGTGTAAGGGAAGGAAGAACAAAGACTCTTATCTACCCTTTTTACAGGGTTCCATATTCCTTGGAGTTTGATATCTGAGGAAATCTTGCTTCTTCTTGTTCCGCTCTGCAATTTCTTCTCACGCAATCTCTGGTAGGTTCTAGAACTAGTCCCTCTGAATTACACCCAACCTATGTTTTTTTCCATCTAAAACTTTTCTTCTTTCTGAGATGATGTGGTGATTAATGTCTTTAGTCAGCCATCTTAATTCCGCTTAACAAATTCTACATTTAACTAAACTTGCCCCTACTTTTGATATTAATGTTTATAATGAGTAAATAACCAGAGCTCTTCAGCCTTATCACCAACAGGTGGTTTCTGTTTTTTTCTCATACTTGCCTAAAGACCCCTGCTAAATCCCTTGATCAATAATTGTGCCTGCTGGAAGAAAACATCAAAATATGATAATTAAAATATTCTAATATGTGTTCCTGACACTTGGTATGACAGAAAATAGGATCTTGGTCACAGGCACCCCTTTAAGCTTATGTCATCACCATGAATGAACATATCTCAGACTACTAAGACATTGACTCAGGATTTCTGAAAGTTGCCTACACCAGACGCAGACAACTTTGAGAAGTGGACTGCTTACTAATCTAAGATCAACAAAGCAAGTATTAATCACTATATTAAAGGAAATAAATTTATTTATGGTCAATGTTTTGTTTTGAATTGAGCATGTTATGAAAGTCTTCCTTCCACTTTCTCTGTCTTTAATACTTGATCTAACAGGTTACATTTATAAAAACTAGAATGAAACATTCTCTAAATAGAATATTCTACTTAATCCTTTATAATCTATAAAAAATCCTTTAAAGTTCTTAAAACAGATGAGAAGAAAAATTATCAGGAAAAGCTAATAATAGGTGGTGCCCGCAGCTCTGTGGGTAGGGCATCAGCCACGTGCACCAAGGCTGGCAGGTTCAAACCCAGCCTCGGCCAGCTAAAATCAACAATGACAACTGCAACAACAAAAAAATAGCCAGATGTTGTAGTGGGCACCTGTAGACTCAGTAACTTGGGAGGCTGAGGCAAGAGAATTGCTTAAGCCCAAGTATTGGAGGTTGCTGTGAGCTTTGACGCCACTGCACTATACTGAGAGTGACATAGTGAGACTCTGTTTCAAAAAAAAAAAAAAAAAAGCTAATAATAATAATTTACAACATATGCTGTAAATAAAACAACATATATTTATTGGTTTGGGTCTATATTATAACTTAAAGCAATTGTGAAATAATACATAAAATGCCTTTACTAATCATTGGCTTTTCTTCAACCATTCTTTATGGTATTGAATGAACTAAAATCTACTCTCCTTCCTACCACAATGTAATTTAGTAAATCAAATCTGTAACTATGACCATGACTGAGATGTTACATTTAAAGGCGAATATAACTTAATTAGGTATGACAAGGTCATTAAAAAACAAATGTAATTTATATGTGATATTGATGTCCACAATGTCCTCTCAGGAAACTGACTTGGTTCATGCTTGTGTGACTTCGGGACTCTCAACCATGTGGCCAGGAGAGCTGAAAACATTGAGCTCAGAGCAATAGAATAATCTCCAAGTTACAACAACAGCTATGGATTACTGATCCCAGCAGATGAGTAGAAATGGAATAAAGTATTTCTGCCACATAAAAGTGATCACAGAACAAAGGTTATGGCTCAATAATACCACGTGGCTCTCATTCTGATAACCGTGCAGAGGTCTTGTGAGTGAATCAATACTGTTTGCTGTACTTACCTATCTTTATAATAAGAGAAAACGTTAAATTAGTGGTCACAAAGAAGAGTGTGTTTACACTGGAAGGAGACAACTTTGAGAAACTGGACTGCCTCCTAATCCAAAATCTACAGACAGGAATTAATAACCTAGACTAAGACCAGCTCAGGGAAACAAACCAAAGAAAAGGAAAAAGCTAGTGGAACCCAGGAATGTCTTTTTTTAGCTATAGTCCCAAATAATGAATCTTCGAGCCATCTCCTGAGAGTTGCTGACTCCCAGTTAACATTATCTCTGACATTTGCAAGGCCAATAGGTGACAGTGTGACTATCTTTTAAGAAAACTATTGCTTGCCTACTAAGACCTGACTAAATGTAACCTTATAAAGTATGGTAATCTTCTACTTTTTAAATTTTAAATGTAGAGGGCCAGTTTTCCTTAAGTCTGGCTTCCTTGTAATAATTTCTAAGGAAAAAACTCTGTCCTTGATGCTTAATTTTCACGTATTCCTTTCACAGACTGGAAAATAGCTGTGGCAACAACAACCTTTTGCCTTCATCACGCCCGTCCTTTTTTTTCTAAGAATGGGCTATGTTCATCTCCGTATCTGACCCTTTGCTCTTGCTGGATTAGAATAAATATCTTATGAGATGCATTGAATTTCTTTAAATGAACCTACTCTAATGTGTCTGTCTGTTGTTTTAACTGTTTAGGGTTTTATCCAAATAAAGAGAGAGAGAGAAAAGAAAAAAAAGAAAAAACATAATTAAGAAAGGATTAGCTGGAGCTGGGGAAACAAATGGTTACTATGAGACAAATTCTAGTTCAAATTCGAAGTTCTTTATGCTTTTTTCTAATAATAATGATTTCATAAAACAAATACAGACTTATGACCTATATAAAAACCTATTTTGTATGCCTGAATTGGTAAGCAGTTGGTCTGAGAAAATGATTCAAACAGTAACTCAAACCTCTGAAAAGAAATAACAGTGAATGAGGAGAATCCTATAGGTTTCTGGAATTTGGTGTGCGGTTCTCTCAAGTGGTATTACACCCAAATAAATAACCTATTCCACCTGTTTGGAAGATAAAAGGAATTGTACTTTACAGCACCTTGAGGTCTTATCCAGAGGAATACATTGAATTAGATTCTGAGAAATTACACTGTAGAAGTGTCAAGAACTAAGGAAATGAGTAGAAATATGAGGAAAAAGGTGGCTACGATATGCATATTTAACTGGCATAGGAATGATTCTAAAAATAAAAATGGCAGTTAATTAACAGGAGATTTGCTGAAGTACCTTTCTGAACTAGAAATAAATTGATTTTTGAGAAATACTGAAAATGAGGCAAGCAACTGATAGGATACATTTTAACGGGATTTGAATAATTTGATTAACTATTAAGCCCCAAAATTATTACTTTAATTCATTACCAGATTTTAGTAGAAAAGAAGTAAAGATGAAAATTTAAACTTTCTGATTCTATCTTCAGGGGAGAAACACAGGAGGGAGTCTTTTATTTCTATGTGAAGATTGTTATCTGACAAAGACCCAAGCACCTCCTAAGATGAAAATTTCGGAAGATGATAGCCAGTCTGAGAGAGGAAGAGATCAATTTCCATAAGAAAAGTTTGTTTTCAGGGACAGAAATTAGTTCTCTAACCTGGGCATGCTCGGATAACAGTAATACATTGGTTCCAGAAAGCAGCCTAACAATGAATTATAAAATTGCATTCTCTCACTCTTGCTTTCTCAAATTGATTTACACCAAAATAAAAATTAGCCTCAATTAAGAATGCTGAGAAAGGAAATCATCTCTTTCTTTCTTTGCTGCTACTCATAGGTTACCTTACCTATGAATGCTCTTTTTCAAGAACATTCACATTTATTATTTCCATTTTCATTTTGCATCACATTAGGAATATAAAAAAGCAGCTATAATTTCCCATTTATATAAAAGACAAATCCAATCCAGAGAGGTTAAACACTATGGGAAAGGTCACAGAGCTGTCTCCTGAGCTTTGCACCTGTAAGTCTCTGGGGCAGGAGCTGCTGTCTCCAGCCTAGTCCTCCTCACGAAGTCCTCTGAGCTCATTGTGCAGGCGTAGACTGAAGTCTTCGCCACCTCTGTGGCACCTTCACTATCATTTGTTTCTTGAACCAGAGATTCTGTAAACATCCATTGAAGTTGTATCTAGTTAGCAGGTGTATGTGTTTTATTTTCCCAACAATAATATAAACCAAGGACAGATTGCTGTCTGTCAAACCTAGGTCTACTGATAAATTAATAAACATTTTACATGGGCCTTTTGACCACACAATTTAAGAAGATGCAACCAGACTTTGACCACTGAAAACTGCACTCACATTGATTCTGCTGTTGTTATTACTGACCTCTCTGACAGGTCTGGGGAATTCTAGTTTTAGAAAGATGCTGTGTTCTATAAAGCATTTCCTTTCCACATAAGTGTGGGAAATGCTGTACTTGCTACCCAACTGAGAGATTTACAATGCTTTAGCAAATTTACTTTGAATTGGGAAAGTAAAGGCTCTGAGCAATCTAATAAGCAAAATGAAGGCAACTGGTTAACTTGGTTTAACCCAGGTTTTCCCAACTTACTTGAATAGAGAAGATGTTTTGTGCAGGACACCCAGTCCCCTTCCAGACAACTTGAATTCTGAGGGACTCACTCTGGAAAAGCCCGGAGATGACTATTCCTGTTACTGCTTATGTATCACCAAATGCTCACAGATCTTTACCAACAAAGAAATCATAAAAACTTGATTTAATGTTGATAAAAATCAGTGCTGAAAAGATCACTCTACTATAAAAAAGGGCTGCTCAGAGAAGAACATGGTTGTCTATTTGAAGCTTTGGCGGATAGGCGCAGCTCGCCCTAAGTACACCCTATTCCTAAATGCATCCGTCTTTTTCTGATTTCATAAAGTATACTTTGTTCTCAGGGGACTTCATAAACTAGAAAGAGAAATGGCATAAAAGAAGGATATATAATTATTTGCCTAAAACTTCATCTTTCTCATTAACCATCAAGATGTTTATGGAAAAATCTCCAGTACAGGTTCTTAAGTGAGGAAGTTCACTGACATTCACTTATTTTTGTTGCCTAAATTGATTTTGTATTGGTATCTACCAGCCAAGCCAAGCTCTAGTTTCCACTAGGCAACTCTAATTCTCATATAAATTGCTGAACTGAGCTTTAGGTACTAAACGAGTCTTACGTGGTTTTGGACGACTGGTTTCCCACGTTGTGACTTTGTTTATAGACAACTTATACACCTCAAGAATTTCCTTAAACACTGAAATAAAACTCAGAAGCCGGGTAGCCCTATGCATCTTGGAATCAGTAGGACCAACAAGAAATCTCTACTCTGACGCACGTAAGGGGCCCTAAATTGCATGCCAGGGGCCTGACCTTGTAAAATCTTATAAAATCTCTGTCTCCCTATGCTTAGGAGATAGTCTCCCTCCTAGATACAAGAAGATTTAGAGCAGTCCTTACCAACAAAAGTAGCAATACCTTTTCATAAAAAAAACTTCTCAGATTGAGTTTTTTAATAGTATTAGCTTATGAACTTGATTTCTAGGCCAGAGCTTAAATTTATGTCCCTGTTTTTTTTTTATGGATAAAGAAATTTGGCATCTTTCGTGTTTTTATAGCACATAGAATTTCTATCTCAAGAGAAAGGACACAAAAACCCAAAGATATTGACAAAGTATTTTAATAAAAGCGGTTTGTGTTCTAGATACTTTTCCACATTCCCCAGGTGGTAAAAACACTGCTCCTATGAACTATAAAAGTATCTTATTTTTTTCCAGCACCAGGACGTCTTGTAGACTTACACCTATATAGTTTATGTAATATTGGCTGTTTCTTTGTTAATTGACCACAGGGGACATTTCGTATGGAACTGTTAGCATTATTAATCCACCCAGAATTGCAGAATTTATATTGTAGGCTTATGTTGTGTGTGTAAAACTAAAACTTATGGAATTTATATTTGATGAGGTTAAAATTTTGTTGGGTGTGTTTATGCTGTCCTGAAAAAAATCAATAAGTATTGACTATATTCACAAATAGATTGGCAGAAAAAAGATCAGCCAGGAAGATACAGTGTAAAAAGTGACCAAATGGATATAAAAACAGAGGCAAAAAGTGAGCTTAAAAGATCAAATGTGGACCAAAGTTTATTTCCGCAAATTTCATTCAATCCAAATGACTAAATATTAGCTCGGGTGAGCCTTGCTGATGACCCACTTACTGCAAGCAATATTTAATACTGCAATAGAAAAAGAAAGTGGAAAGTCTTTTGGCGATTTCTTTATTGTGATGGGATTTCACTTGGAGCAGAGAAGAAAGATTCAATGAGTGGACTGCAATTGAAGATTACCAAAAGCAGGAAAATATTTGATACAGAGTTTCTGTAGATCAGCTGGCTTGAAGCTCAGCAAAGTAACTGGGGTTTGAATTTTATTATCTGAACAGTTGAAGTTTTTAACACTATTTGTCTAGTGCATAAGGGAGCCCAAGCCAGGGAAGGAGGCTGCCATTCACATTGGGCCAGAGGACCTGGCCAGTAGGCAGGGCCCTGCCTCCTCCTGCGGGCTATACAGCTGGAGAGCAGCCTTGGCCCTGCGGGAATCTGATGTTCCTGGCTGTCTGCTCTCCTACAACGAGGTACTATGACAGGAGCTTCTTTCCCTTGGTGAGAAAGACTTAGCAGTGTCACCTTCTCAAACACAGACCCTGAAGTGTGCTGGGCACACTGCCCTGGCATTCTGTCAAGCCCTGTTCAGGATGATCTGACACATGACAGCAAAGTAAGTGATTATCTGCAAGGTTCATGCAAGAGCCTACAGGTTGATCTAGAAATAGTTTAATTATTATTAAGCAATGATTGTGGTCAGCACCAACAAACCAAATCAAACCATGCAAATCCTTATCACATGTCCAGCAGAAACAATTAGGGGTCTTAATATTATGGAGAGATTTTCTGCGTATGTTTTGTAATCTAATGCAAGCAGGCCCTGCTATATTATTTTCAAAGTCATTTAAAACTTGGAGTATGCATACCAAAAGGTACAGGCCGTTGTCTTGTTTGAAAGCGCGAAGATTCAGTGATGTTTCTCTGGCCTAACATAATCCTATTAGCTAAACAGAGTTCACATAGCAAATGTTTTCCTTCTAGATTTTAATTGCTATGGTCAGGTTCAGGGGAGTATGTGCATGAACACAAGTGGAAAGGCAGGTGGCAAATACTTTCACTTGGGAAACAGCACAGGGTCACCTGGTGGTTCTGCAATTCCTCAAACCAACCAGCCACAGCAGAGTGGGAGAGGAATGTGGGACTTCAGCGGGTGCCCCCGCAGGCCACCACTGGGGCCAATCAGGGCCCCTGAAAATGGCATTTATATCTTCTCATCTACATTAGTTTCCAATAAATTGCCACAAACAGGGTACCTTAAAAATCAGAAATTTATTCTCTCTCGGTTCTGGAGGCCACATGTCTGAAATCAAGACACGAAGGGATCAGGGCCACATCCCCCTTGAGGTTCTACAGGGTGGGGGGTGGGGCTTCTAGTCTCCCCTACCTGCTGGAGGCTCCTGGCATCTACTGGCTTGGGGCTGTACCACCCTGATCTCTGCCTCCATCTCTGTGGCCTTTCCCTTTGTCTCCTCTCCCGTCTTTATAAGGACATTCATGTTTACATTTATAGCCCACCTGGGTAATCCAGGATGCTCTCTAGACCTGTAACTTCAGTGCAAAACTCTTTGACTGAATAAGGTCACACTCACAGGTTTTGGGGATCAGGATGTGGGCAGATGTCTTTGGAGCCACTGTGCAACCTACTACATTCTCCTCCCTTTCTCTGCACCCCCTCATTTTTCTTAAAGGGTGTTCCCTTCCCTCTCTGTCCTCTCTCCTTTTCTTCCTTTGTTTAGTTGGAGACCCAGGAGCTTCATTCTTGCTGGATTTAACCAGGAGTATGGATTTACCCTCCCCGCCCCCCCGTGGTAAAGGGCAGAGCAGCCGCTTGCCTAGCTGTCAATGGGGCTACTTTGTATAGGATGGGGTGAAAACAGGGATGCTGCAGGTTCCCTGCAAATTCATATGCTGACATCCAAGCTCCCAGTGCCTTAAAAGGTGACTTGATACAGCAGTAAGGACCCGTAGATACAATTAGTTAAATGAGTTTATGCTGGGGTGGGGTGGTATCCTTATGAAAAGGGGAAATTTAGCACAGAGATAGGTGCACACAGGTGGATCACCGTGTTAAGATGTGAGACCCCCTCTACAAGCCAAAGGACACCCCACATTGCCAGCAAACCCCCAGAAGCTAGGAGGGAGGCACAGGCTGGATTCTCGGTCAAGTCCTCCAAAGAAACCCACCTACGCTTTGGTCCCAAACTTGCAGCCCCAGCACTGTGAGGCAGTAAACGCCTATCTATGCCCTCTCCACTTTTGTTGTGGCAGCCCTAGGAGAGGAACACAGTCCAACATTTGAGTAAAGACACATGTTTCAGAGCTGCTACATTGAAGGGGAGACTGCATATCACAATTAGTCCAATTTTATTTGATGAACAGTCATGTCTCACCAGTCATGAGTAATTCCATGTAATTTGTCAGTTTTTGATACTCTTTGAAATCTCCTCAAATGATATCCATGCCCTCTAGGTCTCAAATGTTTCAGATCAGCGTTTAAGACAAACTAAGGCAAAGCAAACAAATGGTGCTTGAATAAAATTCACCTCTCAGCCCATCACGAGGGCTGCTATTGTTACTGTCCTTATCACTGGATTCTGCTCTGTCCTGGTCTGTTAAACAGAAATGTGCTCTGCATTCTCTAGGTCAACTGAGCACAGGCCCAGCACCAATGGAACAGTGAGCTCAAGACCGATTTCTCTAGCAAGTCCTTAAGAGAGACAGAAAGCCCATGTGTTTTCATGGAGAAAATCACCATCATTACCAGGAACAGAAAATAAAGTTTAAAATTCTGTCATAAGTGACTCCTCTCAGCTGAGTCTCCTCATGAATTTCAGGAGGGTTAATGAGCTGGCTGACATTACTGAGAACACCTCTGCCCAGGCTTCTCTGAAGGAAATGAGTGTGCGAACAGGGTCTTATCTCACAAATGAAAGATAACTTGCAGGCAGTACTCCGGCTGCTTCTGAAAGCCCACAACAGGCCTGTGTGCACCTCCACCTGTCTGGGAAGATGATGTCACCGGAGGGGGCCTGGGTCCTTGATTCTAGAGGAATACAGGAATAAATTACCTCTCCACAGTTCACCATCCATTGCAAAGGCAAAAATACTTTTTGTGTTTTTTCCTACATAAAACGCACTGTGTTGGACTCTGGGTCCATTGTTATGCACCATGGGGACTGCTGTGCTGTCTACATGAGGGAGGGACAGAGTATATGCATATTTAGGTGTGTGGCCTCTCCTGCACACACAAATACACACACATACACATGCTTAGATTGTAGTAACCGACCCAGCAAGAAGACGGGGAAAGACCGGGAGAGGAACGGAGAGAGC
>CAUYRH010155013.1:0-17226 GCA_963574655.1 Perodicticus potto
AGCTACTTGGGAGGCGGAGGCAAGAGACTCGCTTGAGCCCAGGAACTGGAGGTTGCTGTGAGCTGTGATGCCATGGCACTCTATCCAGGGTGACAGCTTGAGGCTCTGTTTCAAAAATAAAAAAAATATATAAGAAACTGCCAAACAGCTAATGCATAAAATACAAAGTCTGTTGAAAACCCAGCATCATTATCCTTGAAACTAAAATTATATTTTTGGCCAAAAGGACAAGATTTTTTTTTCTTTTTCCACTCCATTTTTTTTTTTTTTTCTAGAGACAGAGGTCTTACTTTATCGCCCTTGGTAGAGGGCTATGGAATCACACAGTTCACAGTAACCTCCAACTCCTGGGCTCTGGCTATTCTCTTGCCTCAGCCTCCTGAGTAGCTGGGACCACAGCTGTCTGCCACAATGTCCGGCTATTTTTTTGTTGCAGTTCTGCCGGGGTCAGGGTTGAACCTGCCACCCTTGGTATATAGGACCTGTGCCCTACTCACTGAGCCATAGGCGCTGCCCTCCACTCCATTTTTTAAAGTAATTTTAAAAAATATGTCATCCTTATAATTTTATTTTAAACTAAAGCAAATATTTATATAATGCTTTATAATATGTAATACACACGTTACATGTACCTCCTCATTTAACTGTTTGAAGGTTTGGAGCAGGTATAATGCTACTCTTCTTTGACAGATGAAAAAATAAAGGCTCACTGAGCCCAAGTTCCTTATCTGAGGACTTTAAGCTGCTGAGTGTCATGGGTGGGACTTCAACCAGATTTTGGATTCTAAACCCAGAGTTCTTTCTACTCTGCTTGGTCCTTCTCACCATCAGTCATTTTCTCAAATGGTTCATTTTCAGACATTTTCCTGAAAGCAGGGCCCAGTCACAATATGATGAAAATATACAATGGTGGTCGAGGCTAGATTCTTTCCCAAAAGTTCCCATTTAATTCAATTCCAAATGTATTTATTAACGTCAGCAATGATGAAACAGGGGCTCGCCCTGTTTGGGGAAGGCAGGATATTATAGTAGACTCAAGACTCTGGAAACAGACCACCTGGGCTTGAATCACAGCCCACCACTTCCTAAAAGTAAGACTTTGGGATGTTTACTGTGCCTACATTTTCCCCATCTGTATATAGGGTACACTAATACTATCTGCCTCATAGAGTTGTTATGGGAACTAATATATAATATGTTATATGATATAAGTCATATCGAGCACTTAGAACAATGACTTAGATTTAGTAAGAACCAAATAAATCCTAGTTAATAGTATTTGAAGGGAACAGAGATTTGTGCACGTGACCATAACCACACAAGTAGCTATTAGAATAGGTACTAACTAGTAAGTACCTAAAACCAGGTGTTACTATGATTCTATCTAGGAAGGGAGGAGCCCAAGGGGCGGTTGTTTGAGAAGGCCTGTGGGTGAAGGAGAATCCTAAAGGGTAGAATAAGCAGAGACATCTGGTTTCAAAAAATATGAGAGTCAGGCATGGTGGCTCTCGCCTGTAATCCTAGGACTCGGAAGGCCAAGGCGGGAGAATTTCTTGAGCTCAGAAGTTCAAGACCAGCCTAAGCAAGAGCAAGACCTCATCTCTACTAAAAATAGAAAAACTAGCCTGGTATTGGGGGGAGAACCTGCAGTCCCAGCTACTCAGGAGGCTGAGGCAAGAGGATCACTTGAGCCCAAGAGTTTGAGGTTGCTGTGAACTGTGATGACACCATAGCATTCTACCCAGGGTAACAGAGTTAGACTCTGTGTCAAAAAAAAAAAAAATGCCCTGGATTGAGGCGGAACACATTCTTCTTAGTAAAGCATCACAAGAATGGATAAGCAAGAGTCCAATATACTCAATTCTAATATGAAGGCAGTAGATGAGTTAATACAAGGGGGGGAGGTAGGGGAATGAGGGAGCACAGAGAGGGGAGAAGGGAAGGAAATGAGGGTCATGGTGTGTGGAAAAATAAATAGAAAAAAAAGGCAACTAAAATTAGTACTTGATTTAATGGTTATTTAAAGCAATGGAACCATTGGTGCCAAGCT
The DNA here is from genome assembly GCA_963574655.1 of Perodicticus potto. Lineage (NCBI taxonomy): Eukaryota > Metazoa > Chordata > Mammalia > Primates > Lorisidae > Perodicticus > Perodicticus potto. Next base: position 2,051 of record CAUYRH010155013.1, read on the forward strand.
TCAGGAGTGAAGCTTTCGACATAGAAAGTAGAAGGGTTTTCAGACCCCCCCATCTCCCGTCCCAAGGAAGCACCAAGCTGAACTTCTCAAGCAGCTACTGTACGATGATGTCACCAAGGCTTCAGGAAGACCAGGGTAGTATTCATTCCCACAGAGAGGGTTAAAACTTCTGGGTCACAGCCTGCCCTCCCCTTCAGTTCTGACTTACCCTGTGATTTACCTAAGTCACATAGCTCGTTGAGGACACCTCCCAACTTCTTTCTTTCTATTTCTCCTTCTTCCTCTTCCTTCCTCTCCCATGTTATTCTACCTAATCATATTTCTACGAAGGATGATTAAGGCACAGACATTCTTGTGTGCTCTTACCTAACAGGCACAATGTAAGGGTAAATGTCACACCTCCTGGGTGAGGGGCACAACTACAACACGGACTTTACCCAACAAATGCAAACGTTGTAACCTAATTGTTTGTACCATCATATTAATCTGAAATGTTTTTTTAAAAGACACATTAAATAGTTCTTAAAAAATATAAAATGCTCTGTGGTTTAATGATGACTAAACAAGAAATAAAAATAAAACCAGCAAAGCACAGCTGTCTTTTAATCTTCACCTAAATTAGCTTACTCAGTGACGTCAGATGTAATTTAATCATACCTCAGCCTCTCAGGCTTGATAGTGTTTTATAGAGGAGTTTTATAAGGAAGAGTTTTGTGCTATTTTATGGAGGAGTCAACTGTGACATAGAAGCAATTTTCCTGATAGAACCTCATGAGTCAGTAGCAGTGTCAGTGAAAGGTCTCCATGATGTGACCTCTAGACCAACCAGCATCTCAAGGGAAGCTTCCACTTGCTTTAGACTGAGACCTTCTTCTGCTGTGTGCTCTAATGGCTCAGGGGGCTTCCCTCAGGGTTCCAGAAAACCCCCTTTAAACACATGTTAATAACCTGGACATGTCCTCCAGCCTTGGTGGGAGTGACCCTGTCCTTTTAAAATACCCCCAAACAAATACATACATACATATATGTATGCCTGTACATGTGAGTTTACATATATACATATACATATGTGTATATATACACAGACAGACATCTATGTGTACATGAGATGCATCTGACTTGTACCTTAACTGGATAAAGAGTTCTTACAACTCAGTAATAAGAAATCAACCGAATAGAAAATGGGCAAAAGATTTGAACAGATAGCTCACAAAAGAATATACAAGCCGATGGCCAATAAATGCATTAAAAATGCTCAAAATCTTTAATCATCAGGAAAAGGAAAATAAAAACCATAATCATGTACTATTTCATGTCCTTTAGAGTGACTGAGATCAAAAAGGGTGACATTCCACATAACTGTTGTGGTCAAAAAGGAGCACAGTTTCCCTTGACAGTCATAGTCACTGTTCTGTTTGCTGTAACTGATCTCCAACATTTTAGGAAAATAGTTTTTGTACCTGCCATTTCTCAGATGTAGCCAGAGAACTTCATTGGGCTTGCCACATTCCCACAAACCAGTAGAAAGCTACGTCAGATTAAGACTCCAAGATGGCTGGGGTTGATTTTTCTGGAGAGTGAAGACTCCTGGGGTCATGATAGTGATGAAAAAGAACAATCTCAGGACACCTGGGTTACCCCCAAGTCTCCTGGCAGAATCTGATCCTGACGAGAACAGCATGCTTCTGGAGCTGTGTTTTAAAGGTTGCCAGTAAAGCTGCCCTCACCTGTGATTATGGCACTAGTGAGTCAAGAGAGAACTTCCATGGGAAAAGGCAGGCAAAGTTATTTTAGGCAGAAACTGCATACCAAGCCCAGATGTTTGTTTTTGGGGGGTTCGGTATGTGTCTGATATAAAAGACTCTGTAAGTTTAAAAAAAAAAATCTGCCAGTCCTTGGTGTTGCTAGGCTTGGAGAGCAGCTGGAGCTCTCACACATACTCACAGACAGTGGGAGCATCTTACTGCTTCAGAAAACAAAGTGACAAGTCCTTATAAAGTGTCATATGACCTAGAAGTTCCACTCTTAGGTATTCACCCAAGAGAAATGAAGGTAAATCCACACCCAGACTTGTACCCAAATGTTCGTAGCAGTCGGACAGTGCGGGCAGCTTCAGAGGCGGAGCCCAAAGATCTCTCCCCAGCTAGAATTCACACATGTGTGTAACACTCTCTCCTTGACTGTGGGCAGAACCTCCGGACTTGCTTCTAACAGAGAAAATAAGCCAAGAGTGATGAGCTGTGACTTCTGAGACTCGGTTACCAAGGACTATGGTTTTCCTGTTGTTTGCAGTCTCTTGCTCCCTTGCTCACCTGTGCTTGTGAGCTTCTCTGTGGAGAGGCCCATGTCACAGAGGACCAATCTCTGAAGAAACTGAGGCTCTTAAACCGGTAGACCACAAGAAACCGAATCCTGCTAACACAAGAAACCAAATCCTGCTAATAGCCATGAGCTTTCCAACGAGCAGCCTGGTCAACACGGGGACTACAGCTCCATGAGGGACCACAAGGCATTAACACCCAACTGAGCTGCACCCAAATTCATGACACACAGAAGCTAGGAAGTCATAAATGTTTTGTAGTAATAACTTGTTACACGGCAACACCTGACTAATACACATTTACAGTAGTCAAAAAGGGAAACAAGAAAATGCTAAACATATTGTGGGATAGCCAAACAGTGAAGTGCTACTCAGCAATCAAAAGAAACCAACTTCTGATACAGGCGACAACACAAATGATCCTCAGCCATCAAACTTAGCAAAACTAAAGAGAAGAGCGCATACAATGTGATTCCTTTCACATGAGGGTCTAGAAAGACAAAGCGCAGCAATTCGATGGCAGTGCAGGGCCAGGAGCTGAAGCTACTTGCAAAGAAACAAACGAAAGTTCTGGGAGTGTTTATGCTGTCACATGGCTATACACCTTTGTCATAATTTATTGAACAACATGTACCTAAAATAGGCACATAGGAATATTTTATTATATGCGAGTTATTCCTCAATAAAATTTATTTTCAAAGGTAAAACAAATAAATCCTAAAGCAGATACTAGATATAAGCCTATGACAGCAAATTCTAAAACTTTTAGCAAACAAGTTCCTAGAAAAATATAAATAACAGAAATGGGCCCATGGAAAAATGGAACACCAAGCATATAATATCATATATTAGTATAGAACAGAGCAACCACATAATAGATTGAAAAGGTGATTTAACTACTGAAGGCTCCTTAGAAGTTATTGAACTTCTTGATCCTCAGTTTCTTGATCTGTAACATGGAAATATAGTAACACTTACTTTCCAGTATTTTTGTGAGAAATAAACAAAAATGTTCAATGTGGTACTTGGGACACAATGGATGGGCAATACTAGTTTTTCTGGCACATAGTGGTGTTTTAAGTCCTTTTGATGACAGATTTGCTTCTCTTTCCAAGTGGTTAACATAAGGTTATTTAATCCAATCAACATTCATTGAGTTCCTCCTTTTGAGATTCTTCCTAAGGAGGTTTTCCCACTCCTCAAGATAGAACAGATTCTTGACGAACTTTTCTTTCCTGAACTTAATTGTGGAAAGAGAAAAATACAAATAAAAGCTGGAAGAGGCTAAGTCTTCAGACAAAGACAAGACCATAAAACTGCCCAGGAAAGGAGATGATATGTCTTAAGAATGTTTTAAGGATTCATGATTGCAAAAAAAAAAAAAAAAGAAAAAAAGAATGTTTTAAGGATAATGAACACAGACCCTTTCTGCAAGCGTTAAACTAGGATGATACATCCAGTTCTGTGTTAAAGAATGCCAAGGTTTCAGAAGTCTAAGCGACTGTGTCGCAAAGCCAATCTCTTAGCATCTCAAGCCAGGGGGGAGGTTGACCTGAATCAGAGCTCTTCACCTGGCGTGTCTTCACCTCACTCCCCCAGGGAAGTTTCTGGCTCCAGGGTGGAGATCACTCTACCTGGGCGGTTTGGGAGTGGTGGTCAGGGAATGCAGACTCCGGCCAACTTGGAGGCCCGAAAGAATGTGGCAAGTCAGTTCTCTGCTGGTCTCCTCCCATCTCCATATTGCATGATTGTTTCTCCAAAATCTGGAACGCACAAGGCTCTTAGACAGTTGAGGGAGCCTCCTGCAGCTCTGACTTGGATGAAATGCTAGAGAACATTTCTGTGGACAGCAAGAAAGGGACAGTACTAGGTCTTATCCCAGGGGGCACAAGTGAATTCTAAGACAGGCATTCTCCTATCCTCTCCACCTGCACATACATCCGTCCCTACATTCACACAAAGAAGTATGTGTCAAGGACATGGCACTGTTCCTGGCTCCCAATAGCCCGTCAATGAATATTGGTCTCCCCTTGCCCACCGTTGTTTCACCCAGGTCCAATTGGAGTGTGCAAGACAACTTACTCCATCCTGCTAAATTCTCCTCTTGGCCCCTTACTAAAAGTCAAAAGGAAAATTTGAAGAGATCAGCATGTTCTACAAAGAAGGACAGCTCAATTCAAGTTTGGCTTAAAGAGCATTTGTGAAGCACAGGCTATGCTCCTTGTAAGCCCCATTAAACAGTGGGGCTGGCCGGTTCGACCCCAGCCTGGGCCTGCTAAACAACAAGGACAATGACAATTAAAAAAAAAAAGAAAAAGCCAGACACTGTGGTGAGCACCTGTAGTCCCAGCTCCTGGGAGGCTGAGGCCAGAGAATCACTTGAGCCCAAGAGTTTGAGGTTGCTGTGACCTGTGACGCCATGGCACACTACTGAAGGTGACATAATGAGACTCTGTCTCAAAAAAAAAAAAAAAATGATTTCTGGTTATCATTGCCAAAAATCACCTTAAAATGTCTTAAAATAACAATGTATTATTGACTCTCGTAGAGAGTCATTTTTCATGTTATTTTAAGACATGAAAAGCAATTGAGGCCTCAGACCACTGCAGCCTCCTCCCGGCACCATGAACCACTCTTCCCAAAATGTGTTCACTGAAACCCACACAGGACTCCCCCGGAACTATGAGACGCTCAAGGAAGAGCACGAGGTGGCCATGCTGGGGATGTCCCCATGCCCTGCTCCCACCATGGTCCACATCCATGGCGAGACAGCTGTGCCCGACCACATCGTCTGGTCCCTGTTCAACACACTCTTCATGAATTGCTTCTGCCTGGGCTTCATAGCATTTCGCCTACTCTGGGAAGTCTAGGGACAGAAAGATGGTGGGTGACCTGGCTAGGGCCAAGGCCTACACCTCCATTGCCAAGTGCCTGAACATCTGGGCCCTGGTCCTCAGCCTCCTCGGGACTATTATGCTCATCATCATTCCGGTGATCATCATCCAGTCATGTTGACAGAGTGGAATCCCTGTCAAAGCTGCCACTAGCCACCCAGCACCCCATGCTCCCCGCTCCGTGCCAGCCCCACCCTTCATGCAGCAGTTTATACTCACACGCCTGTCCACAAAGGGCTTCAATAAAGTGTGCACACTCCTGAAAAAAAAAAAGAAAGAAAAGCAATTGACTGGACCTGGCTGTCTGGTCCTCACGTAATGGCCGTCAGTGAGCAGTTGAGTCATCCCGAGGTTTGTCTGGGCTCGGTGTCCAGGACAGCTTCATCACTCACCTTTCTAGTGCTTCCGAGCCTGGTACCTTCACCCAGAAGGTAATCCCCACTTCTTGTATAATGACCTAAAAGTCTAAGAAAAGGAAGCAGAAATGTCAATGATCTAACAGTCTGAGCCTAGAAATGGCCCAGAATCTCTTCTGCCATATTCTGACAAGTCAAAGCAGCTCCAGATCAGCCCAGATTCAAGGCAGAGGAGGGGCAGACTCCACCTTTCCATGGGGAAGTGGCATATATGTGCACAAAGGGAAGGAAATGATTGATGGTGGGCTCTTTGGAGACAAGCTAACACTGATGGAAAAGTATATAAGGTCTACGTGCATAGAAACATAAGATGTTTATCTGTATGATTATTTTTTTTTAGCAAGTAGTTTTTCACCCAAGTGCAAGATAAGTACCACCTATCACATGTCTCAGGTTCTTGAGCCTGCCATTAAAATGATTCTCAATGAAGGGCAGACTCATCTGATCATAATGTTTTCCTCTTGTCTAAGATGACTTTGTCCCCTTGGACTCTTTTCCCCAATAAATTTCATCCTCCATGTGCGTATGTCATCGTTCTGTCTCCAGAGTAAAAACCAAGACTTCTGAACAGTCAGACCAACCCCCTCCTCTTGCTCCCATCTCATTATGCTACCTAATTCCCTTACATTTTTCCTATAATCATAACATCCACTTAGGTAATTCTTCCAACTAGAATAAGTCACATGCTTTCATCACTTCCTGTGCTTCTTCAAAGCGTTTACCTTAGTCTGTAACTTTGTATTTATAAGATTGTTGGATTAATATTTATCTTCCTCCCCAGACTCTAAGCTCTATATAGTCAGGTACCAGCCCAGGACATACTAGATGCTCATTAATATTTCTTGAATGAATGAAAGATTTCTTCTCTCCAGAACCATCAATTGCTGAAATGCCCCTACAATGGAATGTGGTGTTGGAAGTTTATTGACTCAAACATGGTGTTTGATTTTCACATATCAAACTTTAGAAAGCTTGATATTGAATTTAAGGAAAATGAAATTATGATACTTGATTCTTTGACTCAAGCAGTACAAACCAAGTGGTTCTCTTGCAGGATCTCCTCCAATGCAGCAGACGTGACCTCAGGCACGCCAGGCTCTCCTGATGGAATATCTAGGTTTCACTTCCTACTTGCCATTTCAGACCCCCTTGCTGTGTTCCTGCGTCTCAAATTCCTTCCCAGCTGCCTCACACCTGCTTGCTCAAGCACTTCAGTTAGATGTTGCAGCTGGAATGTCCATTTAGCTTAAAATCCGCCCGAACCCCCTGTTCTCCTTGAATAACATCTTTGAAAAGCCTGCCCTGCCTCACCTCCACACCCACACATAACTCTGGAATCCTCTACTGAATTCCAATACCCTGATTCTCAGTATATTCAAACATTGCTTCATTTAGTTTTGGTGCTCCAGAAACTGAAAACTGAAATGGACTCTAGGGATCTTTTTATTCTTACTTTTATTATGGAAAAAAAAAATAAAAATAAAGAAAAGACTATAATGAACTTTAATATGCCCATCACCCAGTTTTAATTATTTTCAGCTCATAGCCAATCCTATTTCATCACATCCCTATCTACATCCCTTTCCCCTGGCTGATTTCAAAACATGTGAATTATCTACAATATTTGGTTTTGTGCAAAATAACGGAATGACCTAATACCTTCAGAGGAATGTAGCAAATAGGGAGTTCATTTGGCTTAAAATCCGCCTATCTCCAAAAGATGTGAAAAACACAAGTAAAACACTTTAGCACTCTAAAAATACTCTTCATACTTTTAATTTTCAGTCCAAAAGACATTATAAAGCCCCACAAAACTAGCTTTTCTCTACTACTGTTCTCCTACACATACTCCACAAATGAACACACCTACCCAGTCTCTAAAAGACAGGAAGATACGGGGGTGTTTTGTTTGTTTTGTTTTAAGACAGGGTGATAGGGTCTTGCTCTGTTACCCAAGCTAACATGCAATGGCATCACCATAACTTACTGCAACCTCAAACTGCTGAGCTCAAGCAATCAACCTACCTAGGCTCTTGTGTAGCTGGGATTACAGGTTTCTACCACCATATCCAGATATTACACTTATAATTTTTTTTTTTACTTTTTGTAGGGACAGGGTCTCACTATGTTGCCCAGGCTGGTCTTGAACTCTTTGTCTCAAGTGATACTACCCCACTCCCCAGTCTCCCAAAGTGTTAGGATTACAGGCATGAGCCATCCCACTCAGCCAATTATCTGTCAATACCATGTCTTGCTTGGCTGGGGTGGGGGGGGTGGCTCACGCCTGTGATTCTAGCACTCTGGGAGGCTGAAATGGAAGAATCCCTTGAGCTCAGGAGTTCAAGACCAGCCCGAGCAAGAGTAATACCCCATCTCTACTATAAATAGAAAAATTAGCTGAGCATCATAGCAGTTGCCTGTCATCCCAGCTACTAGGGTGGCTGAAGCAAAAGGATTGCTTGAACCCCGGAGTTTGAGGTTGCTGTGAGCTAAGGCTGATGCCATGGCACTCTGTCTAACAGAGTAAGACTCTGTCTCAAAACAAAGCAAAACAAACAAAAAAGAAATTCACAGTAAAACAGACAGTTGTCTGTCTGGACAAAGACCACCAGGAACACCTGTAGTTGAACAGGTGGAGATTTTTATGAACTGCATTAGGGAGAACACACACCATGGGGCGATCATGGAACATCTCAGTAAGAGTTCGTCAAAAAGAACCTGCTATAGGACTTAGACTTTGTAGGGAATTTGGGGGACGGTCTAAGGAAGCAGAGCTCACTGTAGATTGAGTGTTGTCAGGAAATGGAGGCAATTCTATGATTGGGGATCTCAGTAGGTCTTATCTCTGGGGAAGCAGACTAGAGAGAGATTAATACTGTCATCAGTAAAGAAGTTACTTTTACACAGCTGGTGGGACTGCAAACTAATACAAACTTTTTGGAAGGAAGTATGGAGAACCCTCAAAGAACTCAAGCTAGACCTCCCGTTTGACCCTGCAATCCCATTACTGGGCATCTACCCAGAAGGAAAAAAATCCTTTTATCATAAGGACACTTGCACTAGACTGTTAATCGCAGCTCAATTTACTATTGCCAAAATGTGGAAACAGCCTAAATGCCCACCAACCCAGGAATGGATTAACAAACTGTGGTATATGTATACCATGGAATACTATTCAGCCATTAAAAAAGATGGAGACTTTACATTCTTTGTATTAACCTGGATGAAAGTGGAACACATTATTCTTAGTAAAGCATCATAAGAATGGAGAAGCATGAATCCTATGTATTCGATTTTGATATGAGGACAATTAATAACCTAGTACACTGTAGAGGGTAGGGGAAGGGGAGAGCAGAGAGAGGGAAGAAGGGAGGAGTAGGAGAAAGGGAGAGCAGAGAGAGGGAAGGAGGGAGAGTGTGGGGTCAAGACACCTCTTGGGGGCGAGACACAATTGTAAGAGGGACTTTACCTAACAAACAAATGCAATCAGTGTAACCTGGTTTCTTGTACCCTCAATGAATCTCCAACAATTAAAAAAAAGAAGAAGTCACAGCCACCCATTCAGCAAGAGAGGAGAATCTTTGATATTTTGCTTGCACAGTGACTTTTTTTTGTTTTTAGTTCTTTTGTTTGTTTGATTTTTGAGACATAGTCTTACTCTGTTGCCCAGGATAGAGTGTTTCGTTGTCTGTGTAGCTCATAGCAACCTCAAACTCCTGGGTTCAAGCAATCCTCTCGCTTCAGCCTCCCTAGTAGCTGGGACTACAGGTGGCTGACCTTACACTCAACTAATTTTTCTATTTTTAGTAGAGGTGGGGGTCTCACTCTTGCTTAGGCTGGTCTTGAACTCTTGAGCACAATGGATCCATCTCCCTCAGCCACCCAGAGTGCTAGGATTACAGGTGTGAGCCACTGCAGTGACCTTGTTTTTGTCTCACTTTATCACAGTCTGAGAGTGACCTAGTTGGGAATGGACATTCTAAGAGATTGTTTATATCCAACAGGAGAATAAAATGACCTGCCTGTGAGTATCAGACAAACTTGTAACAACATTGACGTCTAACTGGGAGTGTCAAATCAGTCCTAGATGTCAGGGGCTACTTTGCCCCTTTCTCCTTGCCCCACTGCTTTCTAGGGTGTATGAATTTGCGGAACACGGCTATGCCAGTCCTCATTCTACACAACCTTCTAAACCCACTTTTCCTCATGGAGCGTTTTTATCACTCATTATGTCTTAGTGTACATGTTCTATTATATCACCTTCAAGTGTTTATAAGCCTCCTTAAATTTTTTTCTAGAGAAGAAAAATGAATTTGTGTTTGAATGAATGAAAACAATTTAAAAATGGAAAATTAGTCCTGCTACCTTTTTAAAGTTGACCACTCCAATACCAAGCTCATTTTGTGTAGACATCCAGTGTTTTACATGCATAGAGCTGTAAGCAGGCCTCCTTTGCACAACTCATTCAGTTTACTAGGGAAATTTTCTCAAACCCCCACCCCCTACTGACATCCTCAGTAAGGAGGTTGTGTGCAGCATGAAGTACACCACAAAATATACCTCACATAACCTTCTTATCAGACTTAAACTTCGACAAAACAATATTTATCCTTACTAATTAGGATGTGCCCCAACATTTTCTTTCTTTTTTTTTTAACATTTTCTATTTTATTCTAGTTTATTTAAAAACTAGTGACTGATTTTCTAAGCTGAGTTCATAACCTCCTACTAGATCTTAACCTGCAGTTTGAAAAACTCACTTGTCACTAGGATGGTCCTTCGCACAAAACAAACTATTTATGGACACTTCATTGAATTAATTTTGATGTTGCTACTATTTTGTAAAACCATGGTGGGTGTTCTATAGTGATTATTTAATAACCCTTTTTGGCTAAATGATGGCAATCACGTTGGGTAGCATAGAACACAGCAAATTATTTGCCAAGAAAAAATCTCGGCCCTGTCTCTTATTACAGACTTGGCCATCCCATGAAGAGAGAACCTATGCTGGGAACGGGCCTCATTCTGCACCAAGACTCTCATGACTGGATTGCATTTTTTTTGTTTTTTATTTATTTTTTACTATTATTATTTTTTATTCTTTGGGATTCATTGAGGGTACAAAGAATTAGGTTACACCGATTGCATTTGTTAGGTAAAGTCCCCCTTATAAATGTGTCCTGCCTGCCCCCAAAAGGTGTGCCATACACTGTGACCTCCCATCTCCCCACTTGCTCATTCCTCTACTCATAACTGGATTTTAAAATAACTCCAGACTTAAATTAACACAGAAGATAAAAAAAAATTATTAACACAGAAGGACTTCATTCCAGTACCTTTCAAGAAGAATTGCTTTTCTTCTATTTTATCAAAAGCTTAACTATAAGAAATGACTACAAAAAAAAGACATTTGGAGACACATATGTAAGTATTAAGCCTCCATCTTTCTTTGCTTTTTTAAATTTCATTTCTACCCTCATCACTGTCAACATCCTTCTTTATTATGGCTTTCTGGGTTTGTTTTTTGTTTTGTGTTGTTTCCTTTTTTGAGACAGAGTCTTACTTTGTCACCCCGGGTAGAGTGCCCTGGCATCACAGCTCACAGCAACCTCAAACTCATAGGCTCAAGTGATCCTCTTTCCTCAGCCTCCCAAGCAGCCGGGACTATGCTTTCTGGTTCTTCCACTTGCCATAAAGAAGTAAAAATCCAAATTTACTCAGAGTCAATGGGATTCTAAATGGAAATTTTAAAACTTACGATCAAAGGCAGGCTCCAACTTGACTTTGAATATCAAGAGTCAGAGAGGTCAAGAAGTTTATTCCTTAATGACAGACTAGGGACCAAAGAAGAAAGTAGCAAGACTAGGCTGAATACTAGAGGATGGGCAGCCTGGGCTATAGGAAGATGGTGATGGAGATTAACAAAGAAAGGGACATCACAAGGCTGGAGGCACTTGACCAGAGGGGACACCTAGGCAAGAGTGGAGTAGCACCAGGGCACTGCCCCACCCTGCAGCGGCCACACTGTCCTTCACAGTGGCAGACGGTTGAGCTGCTTCCCTTATCTGCCCATTGCCATTCACCTGGGGGAAGCATCTCAATTTTTGCCAATTGTTCTTGCAACCTTCGATTTTTTTAGCTGCTGTGAAGGAGCAGGGACCTCTTTAAAAGGATTCAAATTAGGAAACATGGCACAACGTGGCTGAACCTGAAACATCATGCTAAGTCAAATAACCCGGGTGCAAAAGGGCAAATCTTGTCTGAGTCTGTTTCTGTGATGTTTAGAATAGTGAAGTTCATAGAGACAGAAAGTAAAATAGGGGATGCCAGGGACTGGGGGGAGGGTGGAATAGAGAATGGGTAAGGAGTCTGGAATTTTATTTCAGGAGATGAAAAAGTTGTGGAGATGGATAGGGATGATGGTTGCATAAGGATACGGATGTCCTTAATGCCATGAGTTGTACACTATAAAATCAGTTTTTAAAAAGATACAATGCAAATTTAAATAACTAAGAATTATTTTAATTTTTTTTATTCTTTTAAATCTTATATCCTGGGGATGTCGCCCCGGTTTTCTTCCCCACTTAGGGTTCTGCTTTTTGCACACACAGTGCTAAGACCTTCTCCGAAGCTATGTTCTAACAGTATAGGAATGGATGACATTGGATCTTGCACATACAAGCTGCTCTAATTTAGAAAGGAGGTTTTCTCACCAAACCACCCACTGCCCATACTCCCATCTTCTGAGGGGAAAGAAAAACAGAAATCAATTTTTTCTTCTTGAAATGTCCTTCATCGATGGTGTTACCATACAGCCGGGTGCTCTGGGTTAAAACTGGGCAGATAGTCTTCATTTCTCCCTTTGCCTGTGTTCCCTCATGCAGACCTTGTCATGTATACCTCCAAATCATATTCAAGTATTGCACTTCTCTGCTACACCAGCCTCATTATCCAGCACTGGCACCAGTACCATGGTCTCCATTCTCTGACTTCCGTCTTTGTCCCCCTATAATCCATTCTCCACATGGGAACCAAAGTGATCTAAAGAAAAAATTAAAAAGGCACTCTCTGCTAAAAACCTTCCAGAGACCTCCCACTGCACTTGAGCTAACACCTCAGCTGCTGACCATGCTCTACCAGACCCAACATGAGCTGGCTCTCGTCCCCTTCCAACAACAGTGCCGCCCTTGCCTAGGCTAGTTACCCTTCAGCCATAATGGAGCAAGGCTCTTTCCCACCAAAGGGTCTCTGTTCCCTCTGCCTGGAAGAAGGTTCTCCTCAAAGTCTCATCATAAATATCCCCAAACATTCTGGCAATGTTAGCCTTCTCCTCAGTCCTCCCCAACTTTCCTTGTTATTCTCTAACTTCTTATCCTATTTGATTTCTTTATGGTTCTTATATCAATTTTTATTTACCTATTTTTTTGCATTTGCCTACTCTCTTTCCACCACTAAGACCTAGGAAAGTTACATCTCAAGTCTGTTTGTACTTAACCATTGTGGGCGCAGAATTGACAATTAACAAGATATTTGTTGAGTGATCTACATGATGTCAAATACTTGTATTTTAACGTATGAAGAGGGATATGAGACATTTGAGTAAGTCAAATATAGAGATAATTGCCAGAAAAACAGAAAAATCTGTGCTGTTAGAAGTGAGTTAAGAAAGACTTAACCTAGTGTGTCATAGGGGAGAGGGAGAGAATTAGTCACAGAAAATTATAGTAATTATGTTTTTAAAATATGTAGTGAATATGTACATTATGTGCAAAGCATATGCACCTGTTATGTATTTTGTACTTTTTGTCTACAAAATCATATTTTGAATGTGGATACACTTTTTCCATTATGACCTAAGTAAATCAAACATTCTCTTCTTGGTCTGCATTCCTGTTGAGATCCAAGTGAACAAAGCTGTTTAAAAATAGTTTTTAAACTTTTGATGGTTGTAAAGTTATGACACATAACTCAGGAAAGATTAAAGAATACACTGGCGTGGAAATTGGAAGGGTGGAGACCAAGACCCACAGGTACACGGCCTTGGGCACTATCGCACCAGCCCTCCACTATCTTATCTACAGTATAAGTATAGTTTGGGCCAGATGGCTCTCTAGCTCTGTCAAACTCTGGTTCTAGAGTGTAAAGTAGTCTTAGCTGTACTATATATGCTTCTCCTTGACCATAGCCATCACCAGCTTCCTCGTCCCATTGTTGCCGTTTCCCTGCTCCCACGCACATCAAGGCCTATTTTGAAGCAAATCCCCAAACACCATACGGTTGCATCTGCTTTACCTTACCAGAAAAAAAAAAAAGAGAGACAGACAGAGAGAGAAAAGTCAGTGTTTGAATTTGGCACACCACTATGTCACACTTGTGCGTCTTAGAAACTTTGAGGAGAAAGTTTTCATCTAATAGTATGACTACAAATGTACAAGTTTTAGAAAACAGAAGTGAGTAGGGCACCAGCCCCATATGCCGGAGGTGGGGGGTTAAAACCTACCCCACCTAAAAACTGCAAAAAAAAAAAAAAAAAAGACACTGTAGAAAACAGAAGTGTTTTCTAAAGCATGATGACCAGTTTCATAGCAAAGAAAATGTAAAAAGTAAAAACATAATTTTCCTCGGAGTGTTCTCCACACTTTCTGTGGCCATGTGGCCGCTCTAATTAAAGAAATCCGTATGAATGAGGCAGGGAATCAAACAGACGGCGTGGGAGCCACAGGCAGCCGGGGAGCCCCGCTCCGGAGTCTGCCACAATCTGCTTTTCTGCCTGGGCCTCCGCTTTTGGAAAGCTGAGTACCTGGGATTTGGGGGTCATATCTGGCCTCCCCAGGATTGCTTTAAGTCACTGAGTTTTGGGGTGGTTTCTCACACACCAATCACTAACTCATACAGCAGAAAACGCAGAATCTCTAATCCTGATATTAGATAATATTTTCTCACCAAAACGATCATTTGAGATACTTACATGTACAATATTTATTTAGTTTACTTTTACCTGAAGAGGTGGTGGAGAAGAGGGAGGCTGAGTGAGCAGGAAGCTGGCTGTGTGTAGTGGGGGTGACAAGATGGTGGGCTTTCAGGCATGGACCTTGGGAGCCCCGGCCGGGGAGTCTAATTCTGGTTCTTCTTTTTGCTGGCTGTGTGGACTTTGACAACTCTCTCGGTCTTTCTGGCCTCCTTCTCTTCATCCATTAGAAAAAACTGTCTCTAATAACACTAACCTGGCTTGCCCGTCCCACCGCAGGAAGTGAGTGAGAGGGATGAACATACACTGAGGACCGAAAGGCAGTCGCAGGCAGACAGATGGTGAGATGGCGAGAGGGTGTCACCTAGGGCTTCCGCTGATCCACCATGGACATTCAAAGCACCTGACAAAAATTTTCAATCAAAAAAAAAATCAGAAGGGCGGAGCAAGATGGCAGCCGAGTAACAGCTTCCTTGCGGCTGGGCACGGTGAGACTGGGGAGAGAGGACTTCAGGCATCTCTGGCAGGCGGGATCTACCCAGGAACTTCCCCTTGGGAACACAGGGAGACAGCGTGAG
>CAUYRH010155016.1:0-14170 GCA_963574655.1 Perodicticus potto
CACCTGTAGTCCCAGCTACTTGGGAGGCAGAGGCAAGAGATTCGTTTGAGCCCAGGAATTGGAGGTTGCTGTGAGCTGTGATGCCACGGCACTCTATCCAGGGTGACAGCTTGAGGCTCTGTCTCAAAAAAAAAAAAAAAACAATAACAAAAAAAAAAAAATCTGGGCATTGTGGCAGGTGCCTGTAGTCCTAGCTACTTGGGAGGCTGAGGCAACAGAATGGCTTAAGCTCAAGAGTTTGAGGTTGCTGTGAGTTGTGACAACATGGCACTCTACCTAGGGTGACAGCTTGAGACTCGATCTCAAAAAAAAAAAAAAAAAAAGCTGTCTGCTCCAGAATTGTGCCCTTCCCATGATCCAAAGTTGAGGCAAGATGGACCTCTCAGTGACCATCCTGAGGAAGACGATGCCTCTTCCTATAGAACTGTTACACATTTAAGTTCAAATGCATCTAAAAGGGGGAATCTAAATCACGTGGAGAATTTTAGTACAAGGGTATCCAGAATGTATAGTTTTTGATTCTCTACTTTTAGTTAAGTTGGACCATAATTTATTACTGGAAGGAGGCACTATAGGCCAGACACAGTGGTTCATACCTGTAATCCCAGCAGTTTGGGAGGCCGAGGTGGGAGGACTACTGGAGCCCAGGAGTTTGAGGTTGCAGTGAGCTATGATCGTGCTACAATCCCCCCAGGTGACAGGGCAAGACACTGTTCCTTAAAAATAAATAAATAAATAAATAAATTACAAAAAATAATCAATATTAAAATTATTAATGATAACATTAATATCAATCAAACAGGCCAGGACATCAGGAATAAATCACTCAGTCTTTTGGCAGTGATGCCTGATGATAAGCTAATCTACACCATCCACCACAGACATTGACAAGACTGAGCACAAGAAGTGACGGAGAACACAGAAGGGCAATCAGACCCAGTGTCAGAGGTCAGGGAGGCTCCCAAAAGAAATATTACTACTGCTGAGAGCTGCAGCGTATGGTGGGGCGTGGGGGGAGGGGCAGCCAAGGGTGGAATGTTCCATGAAGATGCAGCTTCATTTGGAGACTCAGTGAAGATGACACTTGTTAAGAACTCAGAGTCCAGTGTGGCTAGGGAGCCCATGAAAGGACGCCCGAGGACAGAGAAAAACTAGCTAACAAGGTAGGCAGGAACAGCTCTGTGAGTGTCATGAAAGTGGCTGGACTTTATCCAGAGGGCAGTGGGGACCATTTTCGGAGACCTGATCAGATGTGTGTTTCTAATATACCAGTCTGGCTGCAGTGTGGAGAACAGACTGGAGGCAGGCAAGAAAAGAAGCCAGGGGACCATAGGGGACACGGGAGGCTGTCACACCCCTCCAGACACAGGAACACCTGGTTTTTTCTAAGAAAGGCTTCTTTCTCCTGGCTTTTGGCCTAATAGCACCCAGCCCAGGATGTTTCCCACAGCCCCTCAGGGCTGCCCGCCTCACAGTTTTCCTGTAACAAACTGAACAGGCTCCTCTTTAGAGACTATGAGCAGAGAAACAGGCCCCACCACTGTACTCACAACCAAATGTAAGTATCAGGCAGAGAAAGACTAGCCCCACGCCAACCCTCACCACCTTCCAAACTGGGCTGGGACAAGTCAAGACTACTCAAATCTTGCAGTGGAAAGGTGGCCACTTACAATGCTAACTCCAACTCAAATGTGCCCCCAAGGGCCTCCCAGAAGCTCCCCCTGCCTCCTTACTCTCAGTGAGTAGGAAGAGTTCCTTGCCCCCCAGGCTTTTCCTGGGAGCCAGGGGGGGGCCCTTCCTGAACAGTGAGACTTTTGCATTCTACTAAGTCTACTCTATGGACTTGGCATTTGGTTTCCTTCCCTGAGGCAGCTGAGTCTGAAGCCCTGCCTGTAGCCCACCCTCCCTTTAGAGTTCCTCCACCCTTTCTTCCCCCCCTTACAACCTCCCACTGATCAAGCCAGCTCCAGTCCTTCCTCAAAGACTCTGACCTCCCAGTCCCCAGTAGAGTGGCCGAGTGGTGTGTGGTAGTTTCTGTAGGGTGGTTCTCAAAGTGTGGTCCCTGGAACAATAGCCCACCAGCATCACCATCGATGGAAACTTGCTGGAAGGAAAACTTCTCACCCCCTCCCCAGAAACCACCAGAAACTCCAGGGGTAGGGTCCAGCCATCTGAGTTTTAATAAATGATCTAAGTGCATAGTGAAGTCTGAGGACCACTACTTTTGCAGGCAGAACCAGAGCTTTTGTTTAATTTCCAGACTTCCTAACCAAATCAGTCCAGTGCCAATACCTTCCCCCACAACTTGGGGCACAAATCGTCCTGCAATATTACTGCGCACATATGTGACCAGGGCTCAGCAGGAAGGCAGGGGCTGCATGCTGGACTTTCGATTTTTTGGTAACTATATTTATCAACAGATTAATAAATGAGCTCTATTCTCAAAAGAAAGGAGGTTATTGGGGGAGGGAGGAAAATCCCATATTTCCAAATTGGATGAGAAAGGTGGATGAATGAATCATAATTTTCCCACCCGCTGTCCAAACCTCCCACACAGCACATTCTTCTGGCCCAAGGTCAATGGCAGCTAGCATCCCATTACAGAGGTGAAAAGCCTTCCCACATCCTCTGCTTCCTCACTGCAGGGCTTGCCATGAACCAGAGCAGCTTGCTCCCTAAGATTCTAGGCTCCTGAGCAGAAACCACTGCGGTGCACCCCATCCTGTTCTCCCCATTCCAGAACATCCTGGCCTACATTCATCACATCGTCCTGCACACCCCAAATGACACCTCTCACCACTCCCCAGTAACACGCTAGAGTTCCTCTGCCTGGTGGTCAGAGGTCTCTCCACGTAGGGTCCTGTCCGTCTTCCACCCTCACTTGCCATTTCTCTCTTGCCTGGGTCCTGGGCTCCATGTGGCATGTTCCACCCTTATCTTCCTGTTTCCATATCCCCCATCAGGGGAAGGGGAATAGGAAGTCCAGAAAGCTGCACATGGTCTGTACATGCTCCGTGCACTCTATCCACAAGATGGGAAGGGCCTGCACTGCAGAAAACGGTCCACGGCAGGAAAAAGCACCACCCTTTCTGTCCCACCACCATCTGGGAAGCCTTCTTACCTTCTGCTTTGTTTCAATGTCATTTTTAGAGTGACAGGTCTTGCATTTTAAGTTAACTTTTTTGATTGTTTCATAATAGTCCTGTGTGGGTTGATAGGACCTTAATAAGTACCTACTGCTAGAGCATGCAAATGAAAATGACCATGTAAGCAGACACAACCTCACCCTCCTTAGAGATTAAAGAACGCTAGAGACAGACTTCACTTCAAATGTTAACTATTTAGGGTCATGGGGCCAAGGGCAGGAGTCTACCAGTGGCTTCTTTAAGTTGTCAGTGGTGCAAAGGGGAGCAGAAGGACCCTGGTTCTCTATCCTGATTCTCCCAGCTCTGCAGAGGTCAAGAGCACATACACAGATGGAGTCCGGAAGAAGGGCAACTGGTTTCTCATTTCATATCACATGCTATAGCCCAGGGTCAGTAGAAGACCCACATGGGCAAGGATCCCTTATCCTCAGGTTAAAAAACCCTCAAGGGCTGTGGGTACTGTGGCAGTTTCCAGGCAATATGGCAGAAAAGAAGCTACCTCCCTAAACAACACAACTACTTATATGGGTATTTCCACTTGCTCTTCCATTCCCCTACCTCCTAGAAACTGCCTGCCTATTTAAAAAGGATCAACATTCTAACCAGATTTAAAGGCTTACCCTTCTCTAGCCAACTCTAATGCCAAGGGGCAATCAGATTGCCACAGAGAAAGGGTTCCTGCTTTTAGCTTGTAATTCTGACAGGCTCCAGTCTGGGTGACTTTCAGTACCAAACAGGGAGGAAAAAGAAAGAGATGGATATAAGAATTCTTAGGCAGCGCTATTCACAGAAACAAAAACCCACCAGCAAGAGGGTGGCTGAAAAAGCTGCAGCCCACAGTGAACAACCTACAGAAACATTAACACCAAGTGTACTTGCCATGTTTTTAGTGACAACTGCCTTTCAAATGCTGCTCATTCTTTAAGATCTTTTCTCCAGGAATATTTGTAAAGACTTTCTGAATGTAAAGACACTGTATTATAATTTATTTATTTATTTATTTATTTTTGAGACAGACCCTCAAGCTGTCACCCTGGATAGAGTGCCATGGCATCACAGCTCACAGCAACTTCCAATTCCTGGGCTTAAGCAAGTCTCTTGCCTCCACCTCCCAAGTAGCTGGGACTACAGGCGTCCGCCACAACACCCGGCCATTTTTTGGTTGCAGCCGTCATTGTTGTTTGGCAGGCCCAGGCTGGGTTCAAACCCGCCAGCTCAGGTGTACGTGGCTGGCGCCTTAGCCCATTGAGCCACAGGCGCTGAGCCAAGACACTGTATTATAAACACCCAAAATGCTGAAATAAAATCTCCTAACGGACCTTCCTGCTTATTCCAGCTATTCAACATCTACCCCCACATTATCAGGGTTTTCTCTTTCTAACATATACACACATCACATGCTCAAATCTTAAATCTACACCTTAATGAGAGAGTTATCCTTCGAAAGTACAAGTCTGCTTCCAGCACTTTCCTTGCTTTAATCCCTCTGATAGCTTCCCAGTACAAGCAGAATAAAATCTAAACAACTTTCCCTGGCCTTTAAACCTGTAAGTCTGCACCTTCTGGCCCTTGGCTATCCCACTGAGCTGATGACCGGCCCCTATCACTCAGTAGCTCCCAGCCACCAAGGCGTTCTTTCTTTCCTTTTAACACATCAAACTCATTCTGACCCCAGAACCTTTGCACTTGCTGTTCCTTCTGCTTGAGTAGGGTCTTTCTTCCTATCTCAGTTCATATGTCACCTCTTTAGTATGGAGGGCCACCTTGTACAAAAAAGTCCACTCCCAGGGATTCGGAACCCTAACAACCTGTTTTATATTATTATATACCATTATCTAAGATAGCCTTTCTTCTATTTATTATCCATCTCTTCCTTATAGACTGTTAACTCTAGGAGGGCAGAGACTCGGAGACTATTTCATCCCCAGAGTCTGAAGGAAGGAGTGCCTGGCCCCTGCCAGTCCCCAAAGAACATCCACTGGAAGAACATGTGAGCTTCTACCATCTGTTCATGCCACGCATTTTACAATTTTACTGTTTCTTTGGTTCCTAAGGCAGGATGAACTCTAAGCAACCTTAGAGGGGTCCTTACCCCTCTAAGGTTATTTCAGTAGAGCTGAAGACCCCAGAGAGCCAGAGAAGCTGATCTGGAGTGGGAATATACAATGTAAGGTAGAAAATGTTTTTAAATACATGAAGTGGGAGACAGGCATGGCGGTTCATGCCTGTAATCCCAGCACTTTGGGAGGCTGAGGCTCAGGAGTTTGAGACCAACCTGAGCAAAGAGGAGACCCTATCTCTATTAAAAATAGGAAAACTAGGTGAGTGTTGTGGTGCACACCTATAGTCCCAGCTACTCGGGAGGCTGAGGCAGGAGGATGGCTCAAGCCCTAGAGTTGGAGGTTGCTATGAGCTATGACGCCAAGGCATTCTACCCAGGATGACAGAGTGAGACTATCTCAAAACAAAACACCACAACACAAACAAAAAAGCATAAGGGTAGGATTAGGGGAAGGAAGGTGGTATAGGAAAGGCAGATACAGGCAGCCTCCCTCATTCCTCAGAATGCAACCAACTAATAATCCCACCAAAAATAACATTTCAACTCTTCCCTGTAGCAGGGGTAGAAAAGGGAAAGCCCACAAGTACAGGCTGTTTCTAGAATCTCAGTGGTTCATGGAAACTCTGACTTTCACTGCCATTGCACACATCCCGAAATGCTTGGGGAGGGGCCCCAAGTGCTGCTAAGGAGAGGGAGTGATTTGAGAGGAGCCAAGGTCACAGCCACAATCTGGCCAGCAGAGCTGTGCACACACCAGGGTTTCACCCACAATCAAGCCTTTTGCCATAGGGAGGCACTGCCACACAGTGCTTTCTGGGTGTCAGAGGAGCAGCAGAGGAGGGGGGAGGGGCAGGAAACCTGAGGAGGAACAGATTCCCCCTTGGGTTGGCACTGAGGTCAGTAGCAGCCTGGGGGAGTGGGTGACTTTGTACTTTTTGCACCTTTCTGGGAAAAGGGATGGAAACAGCCGAGGCTTGCTGCCCCTGGAAGCTAACCAAGGACCTGGTATCCTGAGAACTTGCCCAGCCTGTCACATGGAAAGTATCCAATGCTGGACAATTGGTCAGCACTGAAATATAGATATGCAAATCGATGTCATGTGGGCCTGGGGTGGCAAGGCACAGGATGCAGCAAGAAGAAAGGACAGAAGCAGGGAGGATTTCCAGGGCCCTACGCCTCTCCTGGTAGGGAAAGCACCTGGCCCCAAGCCTCTGTGCTCTAAGAAAACAAGAGTCCTGTCCCTGGGACCTGGCCCGGGAGAACCAACAGCTTCCAGGAAAGGACACGGAGTGCCCAACATTTCCCCATGTCTTACAGGACTCTGATGAATAGCAGGGCACATGCCCCACACCCTACCCCTCTTTCTTCCACACAAACATAATCTTTCAGCCTCCCTGAAAGAAGTGGAAGAATCCCAGCTGGTTCAGGTCTGCCACCCTCCAGTAATCCCCAGGGGCTGGGGAGGAGAAGTGGCTCCTTTTCCCCTCCACCCCAACGTGCACAAGAAAAGGTCTGAAGGGTGAAGGGGAGCTTCTTAGAACAACAACAACAACAACAAAAAATCCTGGCTCGGCGCCTGTGGCTCAACGGGCTAAGGCGCCAGCCATGTACACCTGAGCTGGCGGGTTCGAATCCAGCCTGGACCCACCAGACAACAATGACAGCTACAACAACAACAAAAAAAAATGGCCGGCATTGTGGCAGGCGCCTGTAGTCCCAGCTACTTGGGAGACAGAGGCAAGAGACTCGCTTGAGCCCAGGAATTGGAGGTTGCTGTGAGATGAGATGCCACGGCACCCCACCAGGGTGACAGCTTGAGGCTCTGTCTCAAAAAAAAAAAAAACCAAATTGCCTGTTAACTCTTCTTTGTCAGGTGGCGCCTGTGGCTCATCGAGTAGGACGCCGGCCCCATATACCAAAGGTGGCTGGTTCAAACCCGGCCTCGGCCGAACTGCAAAACAGAAAAATAGCCGGCGCTGTGGTGGGTGCCTGCGGTCCCAGCTCCTTGGGAGGCTGAGACAAGAGAATCACCTAAGCCCAGGAGTTGGAGGTTGCTGTGAGCTGTGTGACACCACAGCACTCTACCGAGGGCGATAAAACAAGACTCTGTCTCTACAAAAAAAAAAAAAAACCTCTTCTTTGTCTTTTCTTTTCTTTTTTTAAGAGACAGAGTCTCACTTTGTCACCCTCGGTAGAGTACTGTGGCATCACAGCTCACAGCAACCTCCAGCTCTCGGGCTTAGGTGATTCTCTTGCCTCACCCTACCAAGTAGCTGGGACTACAGGCGCCTGCCACAACACCTGGCTATTTTTATGTTGCAGTGTGGCCAGGGCTGGATTTGAACCTGCCACCCTGGGTATATGGGGCCGGCACTCTACTCAATGAGCCACAGACGCCGCCCTCTTTGTCCATTTTTTGCTGAGATCCACTCATCTGTTTTCCTACTATTTAAGAGTTCACCCTTTGGTAAAAAATTAACCTTTTGTCACATGTTACAAATATTCTTCCTAATTAGCTGTTTGCCTTTCAATTTTGTTAACTGGTATTACTGTCACAATTCTAAAACAGAGATAAAATCAGGTACATTACACTTTGCCTTTAAAGTTTCTGCTTTTGGTAACATGCTTGGAAATTATAGACACATACAGCTGTTTTTTCTTGCATTTAAAAAATTTAAATCTCTAATCCACCTAGAATTTAGTTTGGCATAGTGTAAGAGAAATGCCATTAACTTTATTTTTCCTAGTTAGCCAGTTATCCCAATATTGTTTAGTGAAGAATTTACACCCTTGTAAACCTTGAATGTAGAGTTTATAAAAGGTAAGAAATAGAAGCAGAGTCAAATATAACCTTTTCTTTTTTTTTTTTTTTTGAGACAGAGCCTCAAGCTGTCACCCTGGATAGAGTGCTGTGGCATCACAGCTCACAGCAACCTCCAATTCCTGGGCTCAAGCGAGTCTCCTGCCTCCGCCTCCCAAGTAGCTGGGATTACAGGCACCGGCCACAACACCCAGCCATTTTTGGTTGCAGCCGTCATTGTTGTTTGGCGGGCCCAGGCTGGATTCGAACTCGCCAGCTCAGGTGTACATGGCTGGCGCCTTAGCCCATTGAGCCACAGGCGCCGAGCCAAATATAACCTTTTCACTTAAAGAGGCCACCTGTGGCTGCTGTTGCTCTCTCGTTCCCTTTCTCCTTCCTGCCTGAAGGTACAAGCTGGAAAGTGACAACCACAAGGACAGAAAGATACTCTAAAAAGAGCCTGGGTACCTCCAGGAATCACTAAGCAGAAACATCCGCCTCAGGTAACTGGCAAATTCTCTGGATGCTTTCTTTATCTGCCCAAACCATGGTTAAACTCTGTTATTTCCATCTGACTAGCCATGCAACTTGTACAAAACCATTTCCACTTTAATCTTATAATAATCACAGTAAGAACTGCTGGGGTTTATTGTCGTCTGCACCAAGCAATTTGTTTGCATTATTTCACTTAACCTTCCCAAGAACCTTAATAAGTTAAGACTCTACAGTACTTCCTTAGTCAATGACAGCTTTTCAGAGCAGAGCAAAACACTGCATTAAACATACACACCAGTGAGACACTTCCCCTATTTCAAAGACATTGAAACAACAAAAAGCATCTCAAAATTAATTTTTTTTTTTTTTGGACCTGGATGGTCTGGGACTTCTGCCCTCCCAATGTGCTGGGCTTACAGGTGTCAGCCACCATGCCCAGTAAAGATAAACATTTTAAATCATCTTGTTAAGACCCATTACTTCACTTTGGGAATTCATCCTACAGAAATTATTTTAAATGGGAGTACATATTTAGTTCTAGAGAGTTTATGAAAATATACATGCAACAGCAAACATTTATCACTGAGTGCCAACTGTTGTAAGGCATAAGGGATATAGCAATGAACTAAAGAGAAAAAAACCTCTTCCCTTCATGGAGCTGACATTCTTTCAGTGCTCCTAACAGTGAGAAGCTGCATGCAAACTAAGTATACAAGGAAAGGGCTTGCTAAAACCAAGTAATCCATAAAACAAAATATATACAGAGATTAAAAGCTTGGGCTGAGCTGGACAGAATGGAATCTAAATCCTGAATCTCTACTTACCAGCTTCAAGGCTCTGGGTCAAGTCAAATGTAATGAGACTTATCTTCCTTATACACTATAGATATAGACAGGGCTATTAGGCGGCGCCTATGGCTCAAAGGAGTAGGGTGCCACCCCATATGCTGAAGATGGCAGGTTCAAACCCAGCCCCCGCCAAAAAAAAAAGAAAAAAAGAAAGACAGGGATATTAATAGTCAGTCCCTCCCAAGGAGAAGCTGAGAAAATTAAATGAGATACAGGGCCGAATACACAGTAATTGCTTGATGAATATTGCCTGGGGGAAGAATGACAAAGAGAGACATTTTTTCCCTTAGTATGTTAAGTATAAAAAAAAAAAAAGCCTACAAAATTATAAGCAAGCTGTTTGTACAGTTGTCCCTTGATACTCATGGGGGACTGGTTCAAAGAATATTCCTTTCTATGATACCAAAGTGTAAGGAGGCTCAAATCCCTGATATAAAATGACATAGTATTTGCTTAAAACCTATGCACATGCTCCCCAAATACTAGTTTAAATCATCTTTAGGTTACTTATAATGCCTAATATAATGTAAATGCTATGTAAATAGTTGTTATACTGTGCTTTAAAATTTGTATCATTTTTAATCGCTCTATTGCTGTTTTGGGGTTTTCTCTGCAAATATTTTTTTTTCTTTATTTTTGGACTTAGGGCCAGGATTCCCAAACATTTTTTTTCTTTTTTCTTTTTGAGACAGACTATCACTCTGTTGCCCTGGGTAGAGGGCCGGGGCATCATCATAGCTCATAGAAACCTCAAACTCCTGGGCTCATGTGATCCTTTTTGCCTCAGCCTCCGAGTTGCTGAGACTATAGGCAACCCACACATACCACGCCCAGGTAATTCTTTCTTTTTAGTAGAGATGGGGTCTCACACTTGCTAAGGCTGGTTCCTGGTCTCAAACTCCTGAACTCAAGCAATCCACCAGCCTTGGGCTCCCACAGTGCTAGGATTATAGGTATAAGCCACTGCTAATATTTTCAATCTCTGGTTGATTAAATCCATGGATGTGAATACAGAGGAACGATTACACCCTAAAGTGCCTAGAGGTCAAGAGTGCAGGGCTTCCAGGGCTTCTTGATTGTCAGATCTGTGTTACCAAGAGGAGAGCAGCCAGCCTGCCTTAGCTCTTAGGTCTAAAAAGAAATCTGCTTTTTCTTCTGCAGCTCTGTGAACCAGAGCTTGCAAACGTACTTGCAAAGCACATCCCTCCCCCCCCATTCTGAATATAGTGGGTTGAATAGTATACCTCAAAATTCATTCTACCTAAAATCCAGAAAGTGACTTTATTTGGAAATAGGGTCTTTGCAGGTAAAATGAGTTAGGGAGCTGAAGATGAATCATCCTGGATTTGGGGTGGGCCCTAAATCCAATGATCCATGTCTTTATAAGAGAAAGGAGGGGCAGATTTGGACACACAGACATACAGGCAGAGACTGGATTGATGCTCCCACAAGCCAAGGAAAGCCAGGAAAGCTGGGAAAGGCACCAAAGACTCCTCTGATCCATCAAAGGGCACGAAGCCCCAGCTGACACCCTGATTTCAGTTTTAGCCTCCAAAACTGTGTAAGAATAAATTTCTGATGTATTCACTGGGTAAACACTGCTACTGGAATGAGGCTGGATCACTTTCAGCTGTGGTTGGCAGAGTTCTACAATGGCCCCAGTGACCCTCGCCCTTGTGTGTGGGTGGGACCTGATGAGACAAGACTCCTGGGACTATGTGACTCCTGTGGCCATTACCCAACCAAATTAGAAAGGGAATTAGCCTGCGTGGGCTAGAACTAATCTGGTGAGCCTTAAAGGGCTGGGCTCCTCCCGGCAAAAGGGATGAAGCACAAGAAGGATTCTATGTGACAAGAGTCTATGTTGCCAGCTTTGGAGATGGAGGAGGCCACATGGCAAGGGAATGTAGGGGACATCTAGGAACTAAGAGTGGACAGCTGGCAAAGTTGACTGGCAAGTGGTGGTGCCTGCATCTAGTAGGGTGTCAGTCCCATGGCGCAGGTCCCATACCGCCAGTGGGTTCAAACCCGGCCTCCGCCAAATTGCAAAACAGAAAAAGAGCCGGGCATTGTAGTGGGCGCCTGTAGTCCCAGCTACTGGGGAGGCTGAAGCAAGAGAATGGCCTAAGCCCAGGAGTTGGAGGTTGCTGTGAGCTGTGTGACACCATAGCACTCTACCGAGGGCGATAAAATAAGACTCTGTCTCTACAACAAAAAAAAAAAAGTTGACTGGGAAGATGATTTCAACCCTGCAGCCATAGCTGCTGAATTCTGACCCAACCATGTGAGCCTGACCAGGGCCCCCAAACTTGAGGTGCGAACCCCAGCTGCCACCTTGATTTTAGTCTTGTGGGACCCTCAGCAAAGAAGCCAGTCATGCAATGTCTTCTGACCTAGAGAACTATGAAAAGATAAATGGGTGATGTTCTAAGCCACTAAGTGTGTCGTGCTAATATGCCCACCTGTTTTGATAGATTGGGTAGACCTCCACGCACTGTGACACAGTCTGGTCACAGGGGGTAGAGACAGGCTGTTGCAAATCTTTGTGCTCCTTTGTAGATCTCTGTGCTCCTTTGTATTCCAGATCACTTCCCTGTAACCCTTCTACTGACAATGTTAAACACATGCCTACCTCAAGAGCAAGAGGTATAGAAATGATAGTTGATCCTGACCTTGGACCAGGCAGGCTTTTTTAGCTTTTAACATCAGAGTACAGTATGTTCTCACCTCACAAAGAATTCTAAAGCTAGGAGCTAAACATGAGTATTGACAGGTGCAATTAGCAGGAAAGCAGCAGATTATAGAGAAGGACAGCATACTCATGTGAGCACAGATCTGAAAGGGCTATTCAAAAGGTAAGATGCTGATGCAGCACTCAGCAAATCCCAGCGCAGCTCTGGGTACACAATCACATATTAACCAGGGACACTCACTTCTGCCTCCAGATGTTATTGAAAGGTGAGATGAATTAAATAAATCTACAGTCGACATGTAGAAATGTATGCAGATCAGTGCCATGATAGTAGCAAAACCATTAGAAAATAATCTACAACCCAACTATGAGAGAGTTACTCACTGTTGGAAAAAGAAGTTATAAATAATGAAAGGAGTAAAGACTAACATAAAATGAATCTCTGGTGTTAGATTGAAATAAGAGGTATCAGAATAAACTTATATTTTCTAATATATATGTAAACAGATAGTGAAATACAGATGTGTATGTATACAGGGGTTAGTACACACGTATGTGTGTGTGCATATATAAAAATATTTCCAGCTGGGCACAGTGGCTCATGCCTGTAATCCTAGCACTCTAGGAGGGTGAGGTGCTTGGATTGCTTGAGCTCTTGAGTTCAAGACCAACCTGAGCAAAAAGGACGACCCTATGTCTACTAAAAATAGAAAAATTGAGGCAAGAGGATCACTTGAGCCCAGGGGTTTGACAGTGCTATGAGCCATGGCACTCTACCCAGGGCAACAGCTTGAGACTGTCTCAAAAAAAGAAAGGAAAAAAAATTTTTCTAATTTTGTGTGCTAAGGGGACCTAGAAGCAATGGTAACTCCAGTAGCAAGGAGCACATCTAGAAACAAGATCTTGGTTTCTAAACATCATTTTCCAACAAAGAAAACCAAGGGTACTTGGATAAGTAGTTGATTCTAGGGCTGGAGCAGGAAGTTATAATACAAACCTGGAACATTTTATGGTACAAGAAATTAAAGAAATGCTCCAAAAGGGGAGTGGGGGAATCTTATCAGAAGAACGCAGAAGATAACCTAAAAGAGCTCCTAAGATGGTCAAAGCTAGAACAATCTGAGCCACAAGTAACAACTGATATTCAATTTTAACCCAAAGAATAAAATCTGATATAATCAAAGACACGAACAAATGGGGAAGGGCCAGCTCTTTTTTACAACAGAATTACAGTAAATAAATATAAAAGGAAAGAAGGAAATAGAGAATCATTAGGCAAACACCACAGTGATCGTTGTTGCAGGCAAGATCCACAGATGGATGCTAAAATTATGGGATGAAGTACAAGGAGAAACAGGATTTGCATAGTCTTTAATTATTTCCTGACACTTGCAAAGAGAAAGAAATCCTATACATTTTTTGTGGTATTCTTACCCGAAATGCATCACTTCATTTTAACAAGGAAAGAGGAAGTAACTGTTAGAGACTGGAGCAGACTAAGGAGAAATAAATTTTTTTTTTTTTTTTTTTGAGACAGAGCCTCAAGCTGTCACCCTGGATAGAGTGCTGTCGCATCACAGCTCACAGCAACCTCCAATTCCTGGGCTCAAGCGAGTCTCCTGCCTCTACCTCCCAAGCAGCTGGGACTACAGGCACCCGCCACAACGCCTGGCTATTTTTTGGTTGCAGCCGTCATTGTTGTTTGGCGGGCCTGGGCTGGATTCGAACATGCCAGCTCAGGTGTACGTGGCTGGCGCCTTAGCCCGTTGAGCCACAGGCGCCAAGCCAGGAGAAATAAAAATTAAATGCATAAGATAGGATGACAGATCAGAGCCTTGGACAGAAAAGGACATGTGTGAAAATCAGGGTGACGGGCTCGGCGCCTGTAGCTCAACGGGCTAAGGCGCCAGCCACGTACACCTGAGCTGGCGGGTTCGAATCCAACCTGGGCCTGCCAAACAACAATGACGGCTGCAACCAAAAAATGGCCGGGCATTGTGGCAGGCGCCCCAGCTACTTGGGAGGCGGAGGCAAGAGACTCGCTTGAGCCCAGGAATTGGAGGTTGCTGTGAGCTGTGATGCCACAGCACTCTCTCCAGGGTGACAGCTTGAGGCTCTGTCTCAAAA
>CAUYRH010155017.1:0-34596 GCA_963574655.1 Perodicticus potto
GGCGTTGTGGTGGGCGCCTGTAGTCCCAGCTACTTGGGAGGCAGAGGCAGGAGACTCGCTTGAGCCCAGGAATTGGAGTTTGCTGTGAGCTGTGATGCCACGGCACTCTCCAGGGTGACAGCTTGAGGCTCTGTCTCAAAAAAAAAAAAAAAAAATAGAAAGGGGGAATCCCCGCTGGGTGCCCCAAAGCTAATGTTCCATTGTCTCCCTTCGTGTGGGTGTGTGTCCTCTCTACAATCACAGTGGCCCTGCACAGCAGCTGCAGTCACCTCGTCCCCAGTCCTTTCAGACCTTCTTTCCTCCAGCCCTTGGACTGGGTGTGGTCTAGTGCCCAAGGTCATTTGCAAATGGCCGCAGCTGGGCCCAGGAGCCTTGGAACACTGTGCTCATTAAAGTATGTTTACTAACAGGACAGCATGGAGGGAAGTTCAGGTTATCCTTCACATGAAAGATGGGGACACTGCACCGCTGTCTGCTGTCGTGTGGGGTATTAGTGGTGACACATACTGCCACCCCGCCTTTCTGAGGCTGGCCAATGAGAAACAGCTGCTCCCCAGACTCCCACCTCCCCACCCCCCATCTGGTTTTGCAGAGACAAGCACGTACTCAAGCTAGAGAAGCAAAGTGAGGAACAGCCAGGTGCACAGTGAGGGCAGAGGGCAAGTGGGTGGTGACATCATTTCTGGTATGACATCACGTCTGGTATGACATCACTTCTGGAGGGCCACCCATCTTGCTGCTTCTGCCACATCCCTCAGCTCCTAAAGTTTTCCCAGGCCCCCTTCCCACCTCTGCTTGTCCACTCACCCCTGGTGTGCAAGGACCACTTCCCTGCCTTTAGCCCACTAGAGCCACCTCTGCTTTTCCAATGAGTTGAACCCACGGTGGGCTCCACCTCCCCTCCGGCACCGACTGTGCTCTGCTGGTCACAGACAGCCCCAGACTGAGCGCAGAGGGGCCCTCCCTGACATTTCCATGCTTTGATTTCTCTCACTCATTGAGAATCACCTGAAAGGCTCTCCTTGAGTTCAATTGTCTTTGGCTTAATTTTTAGTTTGAACTTGACAGTGAAGCTTTCACCACAATTCTTTTCCCAACAGAGTGGAGTTGGTTTCCCAACAGGTTGGGCCTGGCGTTGCATGTGGGTGTTATTGGTGTTCACTTCACATGTCCTCCTTTGAACAGCCTCTGGCTGCATCCTAAATTGGAAACATTTCTTACAGTTAATATTTTGTTAAGTTTTCTTCTGAACACTTTTATTGTTTCAATAAATTTATAAATTCATAAATATAAATTATTTATTTTCTTACAAGGAATGAAGTAGAGAACTGATTTTCAGGTTTTCAAAATCACAGTATCCTGCTTTTTGTCAATTATGTGAATAATTCATTTCCTATCACCACTTATTTAAAAATCCAACTTTTTTTTTTTTTTGGTAGAGACAGAGTCTCACTTATTAACCCTCGGTAGAGTGCCCTGGTGTCACACAGCTCACAGCAACCTCCAACTCCTGGGCTTAGGCGATTCTCTTGCCTCAGCCTCCCAAGTAGCTGGGACTACAGGTGCCCGCCACAACGCCAGGCTATTTTTCTGTTTTGCAGTTCGGCAGAGGCTGGGTTTGAACCCGCCACCTTCAGTATATGGGGCCGGCGCCCTACTCGATAAAAATCCAACTTTGTTTAATAATAGAATATTTTGGGTATTTTTTAGACATTATATCTTGTCTATTTTTATTGTTCTACTGTCATGAGGATACTGTTTTGATTTATAAATTTTGTTGTCTAGTTATTCTTGCTTTCTAAGAACCTGCTAAATTTTCTACCATCCCAGTACTAAACAGGCCTAACCCTGCTTAGATTCTGAGATCAAAGACTAGCCACACTCAGGGTCATAGGACTATGGATAATGCCTGCTGAATTGTGCTTTCTTTCTGCTCCTTTTCAATAACTTCCTGTCTTTTGTTGGTGGTTTACACATCCAACATTATTTTAAATTTATTTACATCATTTTAAAATCCCTTTGGGATTCTGATTAAAATCATATAGGTTTGTGGATTAACTTACACAGGATCAAAATCTTTAAAATATTTAATATTCTAAGCCAAGAAACTTATTTCTTTTCATTTATTCCCATTTTCTTTAAGTGCCTCTCAATGAAAATGTATACTTTTCTTATACAGATTTACCATTTGTAATTAAGTTTATTCCTAGGGTGTTCATATTTTTGTTGAATTCAACTGGATTACTGTAACTTTTTTTTTTTTTTTCCGGTTGTTGGCTGGGGCTGGGTTTGAAAATGCCACCTCCAGCATATGGGGCTGGCGCCCTACTCCTTTGAGCCACAGGCACCACCCTATAATTTATTTTCTAATCAGTTTGTCAAAATGCTGAAAGGCAGCCAGGCAGGTGCAGAGGTCAGAGCACAAGCTGTGGGTCCAGACTCTAGGATGGGAGTCCTGGCCGGGTCACCCAGAGAGCAGGCGAACTTGGACAAGTCCCTCAGCCCTTCCAGGCCTCAGTGTCCTCCTCTGTGGGAGTGGGGTAAGGATATAAAGATAGTGATAGAATCTGCTCATAACTGTGATAGGAGTAAGTGAGCTAATGTTTTAAAGAACTTAGAACAGTGCTTGTAAATTAATAGGGGTGATATATGCAGGGCTTTCTTTGTAATACAATAACTTACTTATAGAAATGGTACAAGTATTTCATAGATGTGCAGCTTCCTTCATTTTCGTGAGGTCTAATAAATTTTCAGCTCATGCTTTTACTTTTCCCAGAAACATATGATTCCACTATGTCAAAAATTGATATGCCTCTTTTTTTCTAATATTTACATCCTCTATTTTAATCCTACTGCTCTCTGCAGATGGGACTCTCAGAGCAAGGGGCGTCCTGATGATTAGGAAGACAGCTGCCTTCTTCTAGACCAGGCATCCTCAAACTTTTTGAACAGGGGCCCAATTCACTGTCCCTCAGACCATTGGAGGACTGGACTATAGTTTAAAAAAAAAAAAAACTATGAACAAATTCCTATGCGCACTGCACATATCTTATTTTGAAGTAAAAAATAAAACGGGAGCAAATATAATTCACACCAACTCATGTGGCCTGCGGGCCGTAGTTTGAGGACCCCTGTTCTAGACTGTGGTGGGAATGGCTGTACTGTTTTACTCTTAAGGATGATCCTAGCTCTTGGTTTCTAGTAAATACATTTTACCATGCTGAGAAAGGTTCTCCCCGGTTTACTAAGAAATACTGATGGTAAGGAAATTTGACCATTTTGGCAGCGCCTCTCCAGAGTGGTTTTCTTCCCCCAACAAACCCAAATGCTCCCTGTGGTTCTTATTCTGGAGACAGGGGAACAGGGGCTAGAGGAGACTCTTTTTAAGCCTTTAAGTGATTTTGATGTATCCCCTGGTATGGGTGTGGGGATGCTGTGTCTTTTTTAAAATTCAATTCTCAAAAGCTTTAATAATTCCTTTGACATATTAATGTAATTACTTAAGAAAAGTGAGCCAAGCTATTTTTTGTATGTATCATTCCTGCTTTCTTTTAAGATGTGTTTTTAAAAAATGTACTGATTAATTCAAGTTTGGAGTATTTTGTTGAGGATATTTATATGAAAATAAGAAGAGATATTGCTAGGTTTTGTGCACGCAGCCTGTGTCTCTGAGTGTCTGGGCATATGGTTTGAGAGCTACAACCAAGGGCCAGTATCACGTGCTGCCTGGACGTCTGGCTCTGGGGGGAGCCTGAAGGCCTTAAACTCAATGCCCCTCACCCCAATGATCCTGCAGACAAGGCCCCACCAGGCAGATGCCCCCCCCCCAGCATCTGTGAATCACTGAGTAGTTTTAGCTTCCAGCCTGCTCACAAAATTATTCCAACAAGCCCATCATATCCTCGCCTGGGAACCAGGGGCATCTCTCTCCCAAGTCACTATGAAGTCTGCCTCCCACATACCCTGTTGTTCACGCTGTTCCCACTTGGCCGCCCTTGGAGGGCAGGAGCCCCTTGCCCAGCTGTGAGTGCATGTGACTAATAACGTGCTCAGGGCCATGTGCTCAGCCCTTTCCACAGCCATGGGTGGGGATCGCTCCCTCACCAGTGAAGCAAAAAAGAGGCAATGAAGACATGCGCGGCCTCCACCCAGTGATTTGTTTGTAGGGTCTTGGCAACTTGATAAAATTAACTGGAAAAATTTCCAAATGATTTCTGTGCTCTGGAATAGTCTAAACAAATGGCAATTATCTGTTCCCTCTAGATTTGATAAAACACACGTGTAAAATAACTTGACTCTTGTTTGCTTTTTGGAGGTAACTTTTTGCCTGACTATCCCATGTATTTCATTGTTAACGGCCTACTGTGTTTTCCTCCTTCTCGAAGCAATTTTTTAATTTATGTTTTCCTA
This sequence comes from Perodicticus potto, assembly GCA_963574655.1. Taxonomy (NCBI): domain Eukaryota; kingdom Metazoa; phylum Chordata; class Mammalia; order Primates; family Lorisidae; genus Perodicticus; species Perodicticus potto. Next base: position 4,411 of record CAUYRH010155017.1, read on the forward strand.
GAAAAGAGGTCCTTTCATCAAGTAGTTCAATCTCCTTAGACTAGTTTCTTTGCCTGCTTACTTTTATTAAGTCACTAATTAATCATGTTTAATTATAAATATTTATCTCCTCATTGGGAATCCACCGTGGAGGCCCCTTCCTCACTGAGCTGAATTACTGCAAGTACTTTCAGTATCTCAGGGATACTGAGGGAATGCAGAGGAGCCCCGTGAACTATTGTCATGTCTTACGGTGTTTTCTTTATTTTTTGACTTCAGTTTGTTATTTTTTATTTTTTAAGAAAGCATCTATCAGATGAGGGCCTTGGCTCATGCCTCTAACCCTAGTGCTCCAGGAGACCAAGGTGGGTGGATTTCTTGACCTCAGGAGTTTGAGACCAGCCTGAGCAAGACTGAGGCTCCATCTGTACTACACATAGAAAAAGTGACCTGGTGTTGCGGCAGGCACGTGTAGTCCCAGCTACTCGGGAGGCTGAGGCAAGAAGATTGCTTGAGCCCAGGAGTCTCAGGTTGCTGTGAGATATGATGCCATGACACTCTACCCAGGACAACCAAGTAAGACTCTACTTAAAAATAATAATTATATATATATATATATGTATGTCTGTTAATGGGGCTTTTTGGAATGATTTTGCTGCCACTTAAGGAACTTTTCCACGTATAGATCTTTTAAGTTTCCCCATCTGTGTTTGTGGTTCTCCATTCCATTCTCTGTTTTGACCAGTAAACTTTTCAATCTTGACTCCACTTCCTCCACTGTGAAATTAATTTTCCCAATTTAATATATCTTAAATTGAGGTTGTACCTTACAACCTAAACGCACATGGATGTAAAGGTGTGCCTTCCCACTCTTCCTCTCCGCCCTCCTCCTTTCTATCACCTTCCCCGACAAGTACAGCCCCGGCCGCTGGACACTGGATGCGCAATGGAGCTGAGTTTTTCTGGCATCTGTCTCAGCTCGGCTTCTGTTTCGTTTTTAGTTTGGATGCCAGTTCCGCTGCTTTGATGAGCATCCTTGATCACACATAAACATCATCTTCTGACATCGATTTGTTCTTTCTCCTCTTTTTGTTTCCCATATCATTTCACTTTCATTACAATTTATTTTCTGAGTTTTCCGAAATGCTGACTTCCCTTTTAATTTGCTGCCCTAGATACAGTTTGCTTCTGCATATTGTTTTCAATCAGTATTTATCGAGCAAGCAAATTTATCAAATTTATCAACACTATTTATCTAGCCGCGTTCTCCAGATTTTGCTCCTCCATTTCATCCCGTCTTTCTCCTGAGTCCCTGTGCTTGTGTCAGTTACTCAGATGTTGAGCACAGAACTCACCCCTGCACCTGTCCACCCCCCACCCCACAGAGATGGAGGCCGATGTGTAATGATGTGTTCCCAAGGGAGAGGCGGGAGGTCTGTGAACTGAAGTCAAACCGGTGCATGAGAGGGACACTTGGGACAAGGGGTGAATATTTGACAATTTATATCTATTCTCTACGTTACCAAAAATGTGTGAATAACAACTTCAAACCACAGTGTTTTACTCAAATATTTCACTTTTGTGATTTGGCATTTACTTTTGAGGAGGAGAAGCCTGGAGACAAGTTTGGTTTTATTGTTTTACTGATCGCCTGTGTTGCTTTGCAGACTGGATCCTCATGGGGTTTTCACTTATCTTTGACTTTGTGTTTTCAGGATGTCTGGCTGTACATTTTGTCATTAATTTGGCCTGCAAAATATGAACTCTTCTGATACCTAAACTTAGTTTTGGTTTATATTTTTTAGTTTGTAAAGGTCTATATACTTCTGTGTTTATTACTGGGGAGATATTAATAATATTAAACAAGTAGCATTAAAATAGATAAGAGTTTAGATACCCGCTGAAACCATGAAATGACAGTGCTTCAAGGGTGGAGGAGGCACTGGCATCGATGCACGGCTTCCCCAGGGGGAGCTTCTAAGGTGACCATAGTGATATTTGGCAATGAGAGATGTAGCACTTTTTCTAGGATGAGTTCCCAAACTTAATTGTCAGACCTCTTATACGTCTTCATTTATAACTTTAAATATCCGAGAAATAGGCTAAACCCCTTTTGAAAAGGTAGAAGTAAATACTGATGGCGAAAATAGGCAGGATACTTGAGAAGAGAAAGGCAAAGAGACTTTGACTATTTACAGAAGAAAAGCACCGTGAAGCAATCAGCAAACGAGAACCAGAAGATGCAGGCGTGAGCAGACGTGTAGGACAACGGCCTTATGTGGAAAAAGTTAACTTTGCTCATTCTCAAAAAGGTCTTTGATTTTGTTACAGAATTATAATGGAATTGTATACTCTTAAAAATATACATCTTTGCAAAGAAAAACTGAAACATTCAATTAAAATAATGAATTAATATTAAGGTTATTTAAAATATTTGTCAGGTAAATAGATGAAATGGAGAACAGGACATGAGCCTGGACACAATTCTTGACCCCCAAGTATCTTCATTTTTCCATCTTTGTAAAGGACGTGATAAAATAAAACCCACCTCAGAGGGCTGTTGTGCGGAGAGAGTAAGTTATCTGTAAAGGCTTAGAGCAGAAGCATGCAAGCTTAGCAGAGCTTCAGATAAAATCTAGCACATTTAAAAAGAATACATGCTGTTTTCAACAAATAAGACAAATGGGAAAAATTGTTAGGATCAGACTGGTAAAGACCACATTCAACACAAATAGGAACATTTCCTTTGCTCTAAATGTGGCTTCCAAATCTCATTGATTTACATGGGAAATCGTTCCAACAATCCTTCCAGGAGGAAGATTGCATCTCTTGAACAGAGTTTAGCATTCCTGCAGCCTGGAGACCAAAAACCACCCAGCAAATCTGTTGTGACAAATCAGATTCATTTTCCCCATATCATATGTCATTTGTGAATTCCTCGAACAGATGGAAACGTTGCCATTGAGTTCACCACAGTCATGGGAGAAGGGAATCCAGTCTCACTCTCTGCAGAAGCATCGAGGAAGGGCTGGATGATTTTCAGAGACGAAGAATACCATCCAAGGTGGTTAACACTGGGATGGATTCAAGTGGAAGACCTTGGTATGCCCAGATAATTACCATTATGACTCCATTGTGAAGAAATTTTAGTTCAGCTGTCTCATTCTGTCTTGAGAGATGAAAAAGTTCCAGTTCCTAAAGGATGAAATTCCAAATGAGTAACCAGATGATCGATTTACAGACTAAGACCAGAGTATCTATAATCACATTATTGTTTCTTTTATGAACAAAATTTTGTGTCCATACAATCACTAGGATACAAAAGTTTTCATTGACTCTTGATAACTAGACATTCCTTCCTCCATGAGATGTTTGAATGCTCAAGTTTTACATCTTAATAATTGATATAAAAGCTTGTTACACTCTCTAGTTTTCTCTACTTGTTCTCTCAAAAGAACTGACCAGCTTTTCTGAAACATCCTTGGCCAAATCCAGTTTGATAAGTTTACAAATTTGGTAATGTCCTTTTGTGCAATTTGTAATTTGAAAAGAAACTAGACTTATAATAACAAAAGCAAAATAAATCAACAGAAATATAGATTATCCTCTTTGAAGTGTTGTATCTGACTCTAACATTTGACATATTTCTCCGGCAGGGGTGGATACTATGATAGGGAGTCACTGCTTGAGACATTGAAAAATCACTTTTCATTACAAAATGCACCATCAATCAGATAGTCCTGGCAAATGTCATCTTTTTTCCCCATCTTTTCCAATCAAAAGGTTTGACTATAGCTCTACACCTTTCTCTGAGCAGATAATCATGTCCCGTCCCCTTTCCCTAATGGATTTTCTCTATACTGTGCCCCTGGGATTCTGTCATACACATGTAATTGTTATCACTTGCATCCCCACCCGGAGTGTCTTCCTCACTGCTGAATCTCTTGTGCTCAGAGTATGCATTGTGGTATCTGAAACTACATAGTTAGGTTAGTTGCCTGGAGGATGGAAGGGAATTCCAGTTTCCTTTTACCTTTGATGTTATTTAGGAAAACCCACAGCTCTCACTCTCCTGGAATAGTAATATAAGAGCTAATACCCTCCAGCCTGTCCTCAAAAACTCCAAACTCTGCCTTTGTGATGGGTGGAAAGTACACACTCTTACCGTGTATTTAGCATGTAAATTGTTGGAAGAATGACCTTATTTTTCTTCCCAGAATGGCTGGCATGGGGGAAGCTGTCTGCCCATGGAGCGGGTATTAACTGTGGACATTTAATCTCGGTGCCCTTTCTGTCATCCACACCAGCGATTAGCATGGAGGAGAAGGGAATTTGAACTTGGTGGTATAGAGCATGAAGAAGGTTGAAGGCTTCCCATTCAAAATATGTCCACATATTTTAAATTATTTGGGCTACACCTTTGTCATGTTATAGGGAGAGATGATTAGAAGGGAAGATTTAACCAGGAGAGGTCCAGATGAAACTTGTACACCTTGATGGGCCCTGGAAAGGGGTCTGGGGCTGCCAGAGAGCAGAGCTGGGCCACAGGAAAGACAAGTCAGAGCAGAGACACAGAGCCAAGCCAAGGGACAGGACCAGTTTGAGGGCTGGGATGGTGCACAGAGGGATAGAGGCAGATGCTAAGGGCAAAGACCAATAGAAAAATTGGCAAAAAGGAGATTAAGAAAGGAGAGCTTAATCCTTCATTTTTTACCCATCCAGTCTCATACTAGCTGGGGTTTTTCACATATTGCTTTTACTGTGTTGAGATATGTTGCTTCTATATCCAGTTTATTAACAGTTTTTGTTAGGAAGGGATGTTGAATATTACTGAATGCTTTTTTTCTGCATCTATTGAAATGATCGTATAGTTTTTGTCCTTCATTTTTTGACATATCACATTGACTGATTTGTGTATGTTGAACCATCCTTGCATCCCTGGGATGAATCTCACTAGATTGTGATGAATGACCTATTGTAATATTGTTAAATTCAGTTTGCTAGTATTTTGTTGAGGATTTTGCATTTATGTTCATCAGAGATACTGTCCTGTAGTTTTCTTTTTGGTTATTTTTTTTTTCTGGCTATGATATCAGGATAATAATAATGGCCTTGTGGAATGAGTTTGGGAGTATTCCTGTTTCAATTTTGGGGAATGCTTTGAGTAGATTGGATATTAGTTCTTCTTCAAATGTTTGGTAGAATTCCCCTGTAAAGCCATCAGGTCCTGGGCTCTTCTTTGATGGGAGACTTTTTGTTAGTGCTTCTATCTCATTACTTGTTATTGATCTGTTCAGGTTTTATATTTATTCATGATTCAAGCATGACAAGTTATAAGGGTGTAGGGATTTATTTGCTTCTTCTATATTTTCCAATTTATTGGCATATCATTGTTTATAATAGCCCATAATGATCCTTTGAATGTCTGTGGTATAAGTTGTAATGTCTCCTTTTCAATCTCTGATTTTATTTATTCAGATTTTCTTTCTTTTCCTAGGCTGGCTAAAGGTTTCTTGATTTTGTTTATCTTTTTTAAAAAATGGCTTTTTATCTCATTGACATTTTGTAATATTTTGTCTCAATTCTGTTTATTTCTGCTCTGATCTTTCTTTGTCCTACTAATTTTGGGTTTGGATTATTGTTGCTTTTTTAATTCTTTAAGATGCATCATTAGGTTGTTTATTTAAAGTTTTTCTACTTTTTTGATGCAGGTGTTGATTGCTATAAACTTCCTTCTCAGTACTGCTTTTGCTATACTCCATGGGTTTTGGTATGTCATATTTTTATTTTCACTTGTTTCAAAAAAATTTCACATTTTCCTTTTGATTTCTTCATTGGCCCAGAGGTTGTTCAAGAGCATGTTGTCTAACTTCTACCTGTTTGTGTAGTTTTCAATGTTTCTGTTGTTATTGATTTCTAGTTATATTCAATTATAGTACCAAAAACTTGATGTAATTTTATATTTTTTGAATTTTTGAGACTTGTTTTGTGGCCCGACCCATGATATATGTTTAAGATTGTTGTACGTGCTGATGAGAAGAATGTGTGTTCTGTGATTGCTTAATGAAGTGTTCTGTAAATGTCTACTAGGGCCACTTATAGTGCAGATTGAGTCCAATATTTCTTGGTTGATTTTATCTCTGGATGATATGTGCCATACTGAAAGGGGGGTGTTGAAGCCAAACTTACAGCTAGCATTGTACTGAATGGGAAGAGGCTGAATGAAGTGTTCTGTAAATGTCTACTAGGGCCACTTATAGTGCAGATTGAGTCCAATATTTCTTATTGACTTTATCTCTTGTTGATTTTATCTCTGGATGATATGTGCCATACTGAAAGGGGGGGTGTTGAAGCCAAACTAGCATTGTACTGAATGGGAAGAGGCTGATGGCCTTTCCTCTAAGAGGTGGGTAAGATGAGGATGCCCACTTTCACCACTGCTATTCAACATAGTACTGGGAGTTCTAGTTAGAGCAGTCAGACAGGAGAAAGAAATAAAGGGTATCCAAATTGGAAAGTAAGAAGCAAATTATTCTTGTTTGCAGACGTTATCTTATATCTAGAAAAAACCTAAATATTGCACCTAAAAATTATTAGAACTGATAAATTCAGTAAACTTGCAGGATACAAAATCAACACACAAAAATCAGTAGCATTTTTATATGCCTACAGTAAACAATCTGAAATGGAAAATAAGAAAGTAATCCCATTTACACTATCTAAAAATGAAATAAAATACCTAGGAATAAACTTAACCAAGGAAGTGAAAAATCTCTACAATGAAACTATAAAATATTGATGAAAGAAATTGAGAATATAAAAAAATGGAAAGATATTTCTGCTCATGGAGCGGAAGAATCAATATTGTCTAGAATTAATTGTGACTCGTCCTTTGTTTTGAACATATGCACGTGCAGTGTTGTCTGGGAGAATGAGAGCTTCTGCATAGGTGGGATTCGGGCAAAAAGTGTAAGTCAAGGCACATTTCTTCTGCACATCTTGGAAATTGCTGGTAGTTTTTAATCTGTCACAATTAGCAGACAGGTGGGAAGGGTGGGGTCACAGCTCACACACATGGGGGAGTGGCTGTGTTCCCGATGTTCCCCCCAAATCCCTTGAGATGTGGCTATGTGGGTCCTTGCCTGTGGCAGGGTGAGGAGGGAGAGACCCCCTGGCCTTAACTGACTTGGTCTTTAACAAGAAAATGATTTGTTTTTAGCTCCTGCTGTCAATCACTGGAGGGGCCCTGTGGACTTTACCCCCAGAATGTTCTTCTGAATCTTTCTACTATTAGAAGACCTTGGGAGATGTGTTCAGCTGGCTACTTATGCACTTTGTTTTCTTTTAAATCTTATCTATTTCCGACCTCTGTAATTTCCCACAGAATATCCTTGAAAAAAAAAAGTTCCCAAGGACACCCATTGAGACATTCCACAATTTTTCACTGGGCATTTCCATAGTTTCCAGGACAGTAAAGAAAGATTGTGGCAGCAGGATCTGTGGAAATGCCTTTCTTCACAGGAGTCCAGCCCTTGGGCGGCTTCGTCCTCCCCTGCTCAGCTATTTTGGGTGGTGGTAAATAATTCCCTCAGCTCGGCAGGCTCCGTGCTGGGGTAGATCCTCCATAAGGACTAAGTTCTCACTTGTCTGGAACTTGGTATATTTTAGCAGGTCTCCAGGATGAGGGAGCTCTGGCTGCAGTATGTCTGCTGCCGCCAGTGAGCTGACTGTGAAGTCCCTGTGACTTCACACCAGATGCCCTCCGTAAAGGTGTCCTCGTCTCTGTCCAGAAAACACAGGTCTCAGGGTCGTCTCTCCCTGCTTTCTAAGTGTCCGGCTTAGGGAATTCCACAGCCCAAATTCTACCTTCTAAATAGCATTTTTTTTCATCACCACTTTCACCAGCTGTCATAATTAATTTCTTTTTACCTTTTTTTCTACGGTAAAAAGAACGGCACATTGTTCACTGGACATATGTAGAGAACTAGTTTTCAGCTTTGGAACGTCACACATCCACCTTAGATTACTGTGCTGTACACTTGAAGCTTTGATGTAGTTACTTTGTGAATTATTTTAATTATTTGGCATGAGTCAATACATTTCAGATTTCTGTGAGATCATTTTTTAAATTTTAGCAGCATTTAAAATAATGTAATTAAAATTGTTGAGTTGGGTGTCACTTGTTAACATAAAGCAGTGCCACGCAGAAGTAGGCTCACGAATGCTTTGTGTTTGAAGGAATGATGCCTGCTTTTCTCAAACAGTCCAAAGTTCTGTAGGAAACATTGATTAAAGGTTACTTGAGCCAGGTTGCTAACAACTGCACTCCTCAAAAAAAAATTGGGTGGAACTGATTGGCCCCAACTATCTGATTCAATTTTCCGTCACTGACACATGTCTGAGTTTTGCTGTGATTGAACTGACAGCCATCCAGCAAAACTTCCGTGCTAAAGCTCCCACTGGGACCGCAGCATCCTGCTCCTCTGTTTCTCTTCCTAGGAGCTCCTTCCTCTTGGAACTGAGGACCTTCTCGAATGGTCTGAGTCTCTTGTCTTCTTCTGGCTCATGTTCTCCAGTTTGTTGAGTCTAATCCCCTCCCCAAGGCAAGCGGGAACTTAGACGCCAGGTGGGGCTGGTGCAGCTCCCTGACTCTGGGCAGGACCCCAGGCAGGAGCCCTTTTTGTCTTTCTACTTTGGGGCGTTAAGAAGCAGGGTTTGAGCTGAGGGGAAAATTAATCCTAGAGAGAAGCCAAAAGGTGTCCACGTGACTTCCAAATCCTTGGGACCCTGGGAGGCTGCAGCGGATATTTCTAGTAGGCGGGAGCAGTCCTGGAGGGCAGAGCACAGGGCCAAACAGGATTATTCCTGGGCCTTAGGGGTTAATGGACTTGCCATTGCTAGATTTTGGACTTGACTAGGACCTGCCACCTGTTTCTTCTGGGGTCTCCCTTTGGGAATGGAGATGTTTGCCCCACTTTTGTGTTCCAGATGCACATAACCTGTCTGACTTCACAGGTCCACAGCTGGAGACGCATGTTGCCTCAGGATGAGTAGTAATACTTTAAATTTAACCTGCATCTTATTTAGATGATATTTAGATGAAACCTTGAACTTTAGGCTTTAGAGTTAATGCTGAAATGAGTTAAGATGTTGGCAGCTATTGGGATGGAATGAATATATTTTGCATGCAAGCAGGTCATGAATTTGGGGGGTGGGATCCTATTTACTGAATGTTTATGTCTTCTGCCCCCCAAAATCATATGTTGAAACTGTAATCCATAATGTAGCTATATTTGGAAATAGGGCCTGAGAGGAGGTGATAAAGGTTAAGTGAGGTCATAAGGGTAGGGCCATAAACCATTACACTTGGTGCCTGTAAGAGAAAAGAAATGCCAGAACTTTTCTCTCTTTTTTCTCCCTCCATGATGTGAGGACACAGTAAGAAGGCAGCCAGCAGCAATTCAGATTCCCGACATTGAACCTGCTGGACCCTGACATGGTTCTTCGGGCTCCAGCGCTATGAGAAATAAATACCTGTCATTTAAGTATCTGGTCTGTGGAATTTGGTTATGGAAGCCTGACGTGACAAGTACAGAGTACAGGGAGAAGACAATGTGAAGAACTTCAAGGAAACTCAAAAGCCTGGGACCAAAAACAAACAAACAAACAAACAAACAAAAAAAGCCTGGGACCAGGGAATGTGGCTACCAGGTCAAAGCCATCACTGCTTATGTAAATCACCTGCTCTGACTGTGTATTGGATATGTTAAAAAGCCAATAAATATACACTTATAGTAAGGCTGGACCTTCTAGTGTTAGTTATCTTGAGAAATTCAAAGCATCTTTAGTACCACAGATATTCAGAAAACAAAACCTCTCTCTGCTGCATGTGTGTCCCGACAGAGTGGAAATTGGGGTCCTTCCCCTGATTGCAAAGCTGGAAGGGGAATGTTTCAGGTACAGACTTTGTGAAATGCTTTTCAAACTCAAGGAGAGTATAACAATGGCTTCTTCCAGCTGGTCAGCACATACTTTGCTTTTAATATAATCTGGTTAAATAGGTTGGCCTGAAGGTGCACGTGTCCTTCACAGACACGGGAGGAGCGTGAATGGTCACTTGCTCATTTCCTTTGGTCACGTGAGGATCTGGAGAGGCGGCTCCAGCCTCTCCCTGTGGCCGGGCTCTGTGGCATTGCTAACACTGCTGAGGCGACTTCAGGAGACAGCTGCAGGGTCAGGGACCCAAGAAACCACAAGACCCTGGGAAGCTTGCCATAGCTTTGCTTCAAACCAATCTTTCAAATCAGATTTGCAGACACCTCTTTTGCTCAGTGGGGAATTTGGAGGCTAATGGAATATTTGTACAGTGTGTGATAATCTAATGACCTATCTCCATTTAACAGCTTCAAAGCATCATAAACTCAAGACATTCAGTAACACATGGGAGGCGACCAGACAATTTTCATGTCGGACCTTGACAACAAAACAGGTTTTGGACACGGGTTGTCTCTGCTCTGATTTGGGACATCTTCTGGTGAGGTGCCGCTGGAGTTTTCCTTTCTGGGCACAGAGTTTCAGGAGTAAGCTCAGCATAAGCTTTTGATAGAACTGTCCACAACGGGGGGCTAATAAGCCCCATGTTATCCCACATATATTTCTAAAATGCCCCACATCCTGGGGAGGGGCCCCTTCGTATTGAGCTCAACATAAGCATCTCTGCTCAGGTAAACCTCGCAGCACGTTCCTGTGGGAGGTGCTGCCTGTGGTGTCCTGGGTCCCAAGTGTCTCTGATGAGCTTCTGACTTAGATGAACAAGTGCTTCTCCTGCTGCCAATGTCATTTCTTCCCTCCCTGCTGTAGACGCTGGCTCCCCCACTGCCCGTATCCGCAGATTCTTGCTCTACTGAGAATCTAAGGCTCCCGGCTTCTTCTGGGTTCTCGTTCCATCTCTCCCTTGCTTCTCCCATGTTCTCCTCCTATGTGGCTCTGTCCCTTCCAAACACACAGGGCTCTCACCTCCCACGTGAGCAGTTTCCTGAGCCCATCCCAGACTTAACCTACTCTCGTAACGCCCTTCTCCTAACTGCCAGAAGCCCGAGCATCGCCCCTTGGGGATCTTACACAGCTCTGGGGACCCCAGAAACGTCTCTGTATGGACATTCACGTCCTCTTGATCAGCAAATAGAAGAGCCTTTCTCAATCTCTCCTGCCAAGCTGATTCTCCTCATATTTTTCCTTAAGCACCAGCCCTACGCCCATATTCTCCTATTCTCCGCAATGGTCCCTAAATCCAGAGTACCAATGACAGCCACAGGCCCATTCTGGGCACAGAGGCAGCCTCGAGCAGCTGTCGGGACCACTGACATCAGAGCCCTCTGCCTGGGGGACTGTGCCAGTCGTGAAAATAAGGTCAACGGTAGCACCTATTCGTGGGATTGCTGTAAGCCGTGCTCATGCTAACAGATGAAAAGCATTGAATGGTTTCCAGATGCAATAGGTTACGTGTGTTTTGTATGTTTTACTATTCTTATTATTTCATTTCTGGTCTCAGCGTCTTCTCCCTTCTAGTCAAACAGTGATGCTCCTTTTAGACAGAGGCTTTCTGCCGGAACTTGGTCTATTATTTTTTCCCATCACACTGCACAGAGATGAATATTCTTTCTCTTTCTTTGTCATCAGCTGCCAGATACTTGGTTTCTGAAGAGAAAGACAATGGTTGGCAAAAATAGAAACCTCTGATCACTCAGTGGACCCGGGTGGCGGCTTTGGCCACCAGCTGGGGTTGAAGGAGAGAGTGTTTCCCCTTGTCTCCGTTCTACCATTGGCCTTTGTTAAGATTGAAACTTTAGAATTAAATTCAAGCAGAACTGTGAGAATCTTCTAGAGATTTCAGACTTGGGTAAGACTTGTCCATCACTCATTTCTGGTGCTATTTCATGTAAGTTTGTGTCAATTCTATTTGGTGGAAAACCTAAAAATCTGAACCAGAGAGCATCGGTTTATCATTTATGGAGGGGCAAATATAGAGCTTGACCTCAGAGCTTCTGGATTGGATTTCATCTTATCACAATTCACTAGTGCAGACAATTCGAATTCTAGGTACAACAGAAAAGAAGAGATAAAAAATAAAGAAAAAATAACCCATGGAAGAAAGATACATCCTGGTCTTTGGGGGTGGCCGCTGGCAGGGTGCACCCTTGGCTCAGCCCCTCCTGCCCCGTGTCTGTGTCTCCCTGCAGGCTGGTCCTCAGGAGAATCAGGCACAGTTCACCGGAGACAGGAGCCTCTCTCATTAAAGTGTGAACCACTCATGGCCGGTGGCCCTGGGATTTGGGGTTTCACTGCACGGGGGCAGAGGAGAGACCCTGAGGTTGACATAGGTCCCCTAAATTCCAAGGCCAGAGCCCACTCAGAAGGTCATCCTGGAGGGGCGTCAGAAACACAAGCCACCAGGGAGAGGGTCTGAACGCCAAGACCAGGGCATGGAGGGCAGGATGGAGTGGAGAGGTACGCTGGAACCTTCCACGGTCAATGCCACACCTTGGAGCTGAGCCAGAAAGGACTGGGAACACCGGAGGGCAGGAGTGAAGGGTGACAGGTGGGGATGTGAGGGCTGACCTGTGGGTGACCCTGCACTTGGACCGTGGGGAGAGGCAGCACAGTGGCGGGGCCCTGAGCCAGCCGGGGGGCCGAGTAGAGGGCAGGAGCATAGCCTGTGAGACTCCAGATGACAATGACGAGCAGAGACCAGGGGGAACTGTGAGTGTCGCAAAATGATTGAATAGTTCAAACTGTTTTTAAGACAGAAAGAGCCTTTTCTCACTAATCTGTAAGAGCTGGCCGAGGCCTGAATGTTTGTGTCTTCCCCAAATCCATACAGCGAGGCTGTGACCTTCAAGGTAATGTGATCAGGAGGTGGGCTCCGAGGGAACGGGATTCCTGCCTTTTATCAGAGAGGCCCCCGAAGGCTGGCTCCCCCTTCCACCGTGAGAGGCAAGGACAGGGCAGGAAGGTGCCGTCTGTGATCCTGGATGCAGGACTTCGTCAGAGTCTGAGTCTGCGGGGTCTTCATCCTGGACTGCCCGGTCTCTAGAACTTGAGAATGAAATTTCTGTTGTTCAGAAACTACCCAGTTTGTGGAGCTCATTACGGCAGCCTGGATGAGCTCAGACAGAGCTCGCCAACACCACACAGGACATTTTTCTGTCATATTGTATTACACAGGCTTTCTTCCCCTATCTCCTAACTCCTTTTTCTATTTTATAATCTCCTTATCTCTGTCTTTAGATCTGATGTCTTTTTATCATTTTTCCATTTTGTTTCAACCTTTCCCACCCTAGGTTTGATTTCCACTCTAGGTTCCACTTCCCAGGATCCTAGGAAGATCCTTTAGTGTAAGCACCAGCTCAGGAACTATTTATCTGTAGCCAGGTTAGAGTCCCCCTTATCTAGTGTTCATTTTTTTATTTTAATGATTATTCTTTAACTCTAATTTTTTTAAATGTATTTTACAAAATATTTTTATTAAAGTGAAATTCCTTACTTTAGCTTGGTTTTACAGTTTTAAAAACTTACAAGACTGGTACAGAGCGTGCTCACCTACCCTGCACCCTGCATCCCGTATTATTGGTGACTATTGAATGCTGTCATCACACATCTGCCCCAACTAATAAAACAAAAGTAATGCATTAGCATTATTGAACTTGGCACTTTAACCATATTGCCTTGGTTTTCCCTAATTGTTTGTGCATAAAATCCCATTGAAGACACCACCTTGCACTCAGACCTCAGGTCTCTCAGTCTCCTCATATCTGTGAGTGTTTTAACTGAATGTGCAAATGTCTCACTGGGAAAGGCCAGGGCCCCTTCACGTTAGTTTTGGAATCTCCAGTTTATATGTGTAGAACCTGTGTTGAGTCCTGTGAGACCTGCACACGCTTCTCAGGGAAGGGTAGATGAAAGTTGCTTGAGCAGCTTCCTAATTTCCTGAGATAATGTGTGAAGATACTGGGATCCTAGGCGTTGCATCAACTCCCAGCATCCCCCAGTTCTGGTACACACTGGTAATTAAGTCATCTTAATCTCCAAGTTTCTATTTTCCTATTATGACTAAAACAAAAGTCCTAACTCCAAAGTAATAAAGAAAAAAATATAGTTTTGATAATGTATAGATGAAAATTCTCTCTCTACAGTAAAATAAAATAATTCAAAGACAAATTACGGATAGCTACAGTTTGCATGTGTCCCCAAAGATTATACGTTGGAAACATAGTAACACCCAACACAATGGTGTTGACAGGTGGGACTGTTAAGAGGTGATTAGGTTGAAAGGCTCTGCCCTCAAGGAGGGATGTGCTGTCATCTTGAGAGGCGGTTAGTTGTCCCAGCAGTGGGTTCCTGATAACAGAATACATTCAGCCTGCTTCCCTCTCACTCCTGTGCATGCCCTTCTGTCCATCTGTCCTTCTGGCATGGAGTGATGCCGTAAGAAGGCCCTCACCTGATGTGTTCCCTTGACCTTGAACTTCCCAGCCTGGAGGGAAACAAAACTCTTTTCATTATAAATTACCCAGGCTCGGGTGTTCTGTTACAGCAACACAAAAATGGACAAACATGCTAATTTACTTAAAGAAAAAGACACTTTGTGAAGAGTAAGAGTTAATTGCCTTAATTTAATGAAATTATGTATAAATCCGTGGGGAGAAGAGAAAAATGCAATAGAAAATTAGCAAAAGCTATTAACGAGGACTTTATATACACAAAGAAAATTTAATTAGATAAACAATAAGGATGCTAACATTTTTAAACAATTTTAAAAGTTTATATCTACTTGAAAATATGAGCTGACTGGCCCAGGCCAAGAGAGTAGAAAGCACGCTGACCCTCTCAGGGGCCTGAATCTTCTTGCGGTGGGCAGGCTGGAGAGGATTCGTGATAACACTTGGGGGCAGGTGCTGAGCTCCAGCAGTCAGGGCACCAGCCTGACTGGGCACTGCCCAACACCTGAGGGCTCACTCCTGCCCAGGCTGCTCCATCAGGGCAGTGCACTGCCCTCTTCCCAGCGACTGGTCCCCGTGGGAAGCCGCCGGCTCAGCACCCATCCTTCTCTGGACTCACTCTGAGGTTCAGGCTCCACTCTCTCTCCCAGGGCTCCTAGAGCCCCCAACCTGTATGCTGCTGGCTCTGCACCTGCTGCCGCCCATGGCTGCTTTTCTGTGTACTGCACTTCTCCTCTGGTGTTTCCCATGGTCTTTCCACGTAGAACTATTGCACTTGCATTTCTGTGTTGGATGAGTTTTCTGGAGGACCCAAACTAACACACTGATGTCTGTGTAACTGTGAGCAGCTTGCAAAGGGCTTCCTCGTCCATGATGCCTTACAGTGAGGGCATAAGAGGAATTGTCATGTGAATGTTATAGGGACATTGGAATTCAGCGAAATCTCCCAGGTGCTACTGTTTGTCAAGGTGGATGAGGAGCAAATATCACGACCAGTGACCGTGAGCACTGCTCAGTCTCCCCACCTCCAAATTGGCTGCTCAAGTAGACAGGCCATGTCTACACGCAGGCGTAGTAAATATAGGATTTTCGGCTGGAAGAGATGAAACTGGAACATTCTTTATAATGGTCATATACATAAAAGCCGTTTGCTTCTACTTTATGACTTATTTATTTTTAGGAAGTCCCCAGCACAGTTTTCCAAGCACAGTTTTTCTTTGGTAGGAGAGAAGATTTAAGGAATGTCTTTAAACCTAGATTTACCTACAAGTAGATCTAAGTTATATAATGGAGATATTTTCTTTGAAAAAAGGATTTTTTTTTGTTCATGAAACTAAATCATTAGGAAACATCTTCCTGAGTCACAAAGAACTGGGCAATACCCCACCTTAGGTCCAAGGAGGCTGCCCTGCCCAACTCAGGGCTGTGCCTGGCTGGCTCGGGACTAACAGGGCTCTCTCTTCACGCTGTATATGTCTGTCTGACAAAGTTGGAGCCAGGTTTTCTCTCTCTCCTTTGATAATTAAGTCCCAATATCATTTCTGGTGAGGCTTTAATGTGGAAAAGCACATAAAACACAGATGCTATAAAGTAATGAAAGTAGAGTCATAAAATGCGGCTCAGCAACACACACGTTAGAGTAGATTTTATGAAGAGCTCCTTGGAAAGCGGGGCAGAATGTTAAAAAAGTTAAAACCCAGCAAATAATAAAGCAGAGGGTGACTGTACACATATGCCCACATATCTGAGCCCGGGATGCAGAGAGGCCCGAGCAGAAACGCTTTTCCATTTCTGGGTTCTTTTGGAGTTTGTAGTCATCAAAGGAGATTGACAGTGGACAGGGTAACTTTGCACAACACGCTGCCAAGAGGGTCCTTCTCAACACGGGGAGGCCTGTGTGAGCTGAATCTGGCTGTGGGCCTGTGAATCATGTGGCCCAAGTGCCCCATTATGTTCTTACAGATGGAATTATAAAGGGGGGTGTATTCCCTACATGGGGTGTGTCGAAACCTTAAGGTGTCAGCTTTCTGCTGGCATGGCAGCCCAGGTGTCCAGGCCATGGGCAGGGCTGTTCTGTCCCCCACATTATAATCCTTTCAAACAATGGCCCCATGGCCATTTTGTGATGACCACATAACTTAATGGATCAGTCTATACCAAGGATTACAATGTGTAATAGTGAAGACATCTCTCTCATTTATGAGAGACACTTGAGAATCTTTCACTTTGCCAACCTGCTCTGTGAGGCCTGACAGGACACAGTGTCAGACTGTGTGGAGTGGCTGGTGCAGTATCAGCGGGGCCTGGATGTCTGTGTGTGGGAAACGTGTTTTGTATATGCAATGTTCAATCCCTTTAACTCCTTGACACTTTGTAATTGTCAAAATGAAGATCTTGGGATGGGTGCGGTTGCTCATGCCTGTAATTCCAGCCCTCTGAGGCCAAGGTGGCTGGATTGCTAGAGCTCAGGAGTTCCAGACCAGTTTGAGCCAGAGTGAGACCTCCATCTTACTAAAAATGGAAAAACTAGGTGTCGTGGCAGGTGCCTGTCGTCCCAGCTCCTCAGGTGGCTGAGGCAGGAGGATTGCTTGAGCCCAGAAGTTTGAGGTTGCTGTAAGCTATGACACCATCACACTCTATCCAGGGCAAAGGAGCAAAAAGACTCAAAAAAATAAAACAAACAAACAAAAACAAAAGATCTTGGACTACCCATTTGTTTATGTGGAATGACTTCTGAAGCCCAGCAGTTTTCTCATAACATCCTAATGTTTTATTGTTGATGTAATCCTCATTCATCCTTGCAGAACTAGTCTAGTCATTTAAGTTGCTAGGCAACATCACACCACATAGACAGGAATTATTTACCTTTAAAGGCTTCTCTGTGAGTGCAGGAGGGACAGGCGTCCAGGTCTTGGGCCATTACCAACCCAGGTCTAGGACTGCAGAGCCCCAGTGTTTAACTCCCGAACTGTGGTGGCCCGACGAGCAACTCTGATGAAAGTTTTCTTTAATGGTATTATTTCTTCTTTAGTTAGAGGATTGGAATTTACTCTTCCTATCCCTAAATCTTCAGGGATATACTAATTTCACCTAACAGCAAAACTATCAACAGCATTTGGAAACTGATTTCCACTTCCTCAGTGGGGTCATCCTTGGTTCCCATGATGGTGAAGTGAGCCAAGGATGTGCAGGTGACACTCACAGATAGGTCCTGCACTATGGTGGAGAGATGGTGGGGAAAGAGAAGACTCGAGTTTGAAATTCTGAGTTGCTAGCTATCGGAACTTTCATGAATCCTGTAACTATTTTGAACCAATATTCTCATTTATATCTGGGAGAAAATGGTCCCTCTCTTGATCACTTTACACTGTTGACTGTAAAAGCCATCCAGGGTGATGGCCAAACTGCCCAGCAGCACAGCTGAGTCGTCCAATACCATAGTGTTTATCACCTCAGTGTTCCCCAGACCTGCTTTGCACTTTGTGTCACCCTGTCCCTAGAGTTGAAAAAGATTGGGAAAAAATGTGACAACGAAATTGGGGGAAGGGAGGGCACAGGAAGAAGGAGGAGGCAGGCAACGCCTGGCAGCCCCCAACACACACTGCTGGTTTCTGAGTACAGGACGGACAAGCTGCCGTCCTTTACATCCACGCTCACCATTTCTGTGAGCCGATGTGTGGAGTTTTTATTTTTCCCATGCCAACCAATTCTCCAGCTCCTCTGTCACCATGGTGACTGCCCAGCTTGGTAATAGCAGGGAAGGCCTCTTCAGCACTCCCTGGGGAGGTGTGTGGATGGTGCCCCGTTGGCTGGGTAAGGCAGTGGCGCGTGGAGCCTGCCAGCCACGGGCACTCACTGGAGATGCATACCCATGGTCCATGAACCTTGGGACTGGGATCCTGGCATTCTCAGGAGCTGGTCCAGAAGTCTATTCTCTAAGAAGAATTCCCAACAGGAAGCTACACAGGTTTATCTAGTCTGAAGAATTAGAATGTCAACACAACATTCGTGTGGACCACAGTTTTATTTGCACTTCCAAAATGCACTTAGAGGAAATAAAATAGTAATGGTGAAGGACAGAATTCAATGCAGGCTAAAGTGCGGCATTTTTAGGGATATTTAGGTATCAGAAAAACAGAACTCAGCAGCTGGTTGTAAGGCAAAGGGACAGCTTCCCCTTTCACTCTGTGAAGGTTCACTGAAAAACCTCTGCAGGGGTGTAAGTATTAACAGGAGAAAAGGCACAGAAACTTATTTTAACATGCCAGGCATGGGAGAACCACAGGAAAATGGACACCCAATAACTCAGTGGGGAGATGGGGGCTGTAGAAGCCCATGACCTTCAGGAGGAATAAATGGGCCCTTGAGGCAGACAGTATCTTCCCCAGAATCTGGGAATTGAATGGGACCCGAGAAGAGACAATTCGAAGTGATTTTTCTTCAAAGCCAAGTTGATTGGCTTCAGCCTCTGGAAAAAGTAGTTTTGATTTCTATTGATTCGAGTCAGAAAGGCAGGAGAAAAATTGGGAGCATTATTCTGGAAAACCACAGCCAAATATCAGAGGAAACTAAAAATTCAAGACTCAGTCTAGGTTAAAAAAAAAAAAACAAAAACAACTCAAAAACAAATGGAAAGGACCCGAGTCTGTTAAAAAAGTGCATCTGAAATACAAGCTTTTTTCTCTATTCCTCCATTTTCTACCGAAGATAATCATAGTAAGAATATAATTTCTTTGCAAAGCAAGTGCAGTCTTTGTTCTTTTTTTATAAGTTTACCAAGAATAGTGATTTGTCCCATGGGAGCTTTGTTTGGAGCTTCCCCATTAGGGATCTTGGATGAAACTGTTGACCGTCCTCTCTTGGCCAAAGAGCCAGGCTAAGGATGTGACTTGCCTCACCCTGGGTCTGTAACACCTGCATGAACTGGGTGAATTCTCTCTCCTCAAGGCTCCGCCAAATGTTGAGATTCCTAGGCCAATCAGATAGTGGACCTTCTTTGCTCACCTTGGGATCAGGAACTTTGTAAGGGAGTCCTGTAGACAAGGGACCAGGCTTCTCTTCCTAAGGGGATAAAAACTGACCGCAATCCCTCAAAGCAGTCTGTTCATATCTGAAAATGTGATATTCCAGTTAAACCTTGGCAAAACAACCAGTGTTTCTTTCTTTTTTTTTTTTTTGAGACAGTCTCACTTGGTCACCCTTTGCAGAGTGCCGTGGCATTGTAGCTCACAACAACCTCAAACTCTTGGGCTCATCGTTTCTCTTATCTCAGACTCCCAAATAGCTAGGACTACAGGCACCCACCACAATGCCCAGCTGTTTTTTAGAGACAGGGTCTCGCTCTTGCTCAGGTTGGTCTTGAACCTATGAGCTCAGGCAATCCACCGGCTTCCTGAGTGCTGGGATTATAGGCGTGAGCCACTGTGCTCGGCTCAGTGTTTCTTTTCCTGAACTGTTATAAAAGAAAACAGATTACTACTGAATTTATGCAAACAACCATCTTCCCATGAAAGAATACTCATGAGTAGCCTCTGAATTCTGGCTGAATCAGGTACAAAGAAAGTGAATGTTTCATTTCTGTTTACGAATTGCTGAAGTCATAGATGGCTTAGGAGAACAAAACTAGTTTCCTTAATTCCGAAAAGTAAAACATCAAAAGAATCAGCAATTTTTTTAAAAAGTCACAAAATTCAGGTCCTTCATAAATTCAGTCCAATGTATTTAATTCTTCTTCCTGATAGTAGTTTAGCAATCATTATGAGCTCTGCTTTTTTTTTTTTTTCCTCTCTCAGAGTTCTGGAAGTTTTATCTATTCCAATGATATCGTCTTAGTTGTCAGAAATCTATATTTGTAAGAGTTCTTCCCATCCCTTTCAGGAATCTCTTTGAAAATATAACACTTAAGGATTTTCAAAGAGCTTTCAGAAAATGGCCTCAGAACAAATTAGTTACTGTGAGACTTAAAATGGCCATAGTTAAAGACAAAATTAACATGTAAATTTGATTATTTTCTGCAGCCTACACAATGTTACATAGTAACCATAATTAAGACTTATAATTCATACTAAGTCATATCAGATTTTTATAAATTTCATGCAATTTTGGAGCATGTATCAATAACATTTCTACAAATATACCTCAAAGAAGTTTAATTTTGTTTTTTTATTGGACAATGGTTCTCATGTAATTTCACATCAAGCAAGCCTGATTATTGACTCTCTTTAGGATGTTTGGGAGTCTCTGGAACATTCCAAAGTCAGTTTAACATAAAAAAGGGCTCAATTTAGAATATGAAATTTGATTTTGGGAATATCTGTGAAATATGTCCAAGGTTTAAAACACTTGATCAAAATAGAATTATAGATTATTATAATAGTCATTCATTTAGCCAAAAGCATAATTTAAAGATTTTAAAAAGCAAAATAAAATTAATCTAAATAGAGTAAAGACTCAGTTTCCCAAATAATTAAAAGACCTAGTCAAGACAGCCTGGGGACCACAAAATCTGTTTTCCTTTCCCATCTTTTATTTTATGCTTTGCAATTTACTCAAAAGATGAACAATATTTCTCTTATTAATATCACAGAAAAATATTGTTTAAAAGAGAAAACAAAAAAACATTTTTATCAATGTTCTATTAATATGAAAGCTAATAACACATTATAAACAAATCCATTCAATCTTGGTTAGCTTTGACAAGATTTCTATAAATCTTTATAACATTTTAAAAAATACCATATGAAACAAAATTTTAAAGTATGTAAACTTAAATTTGTGTTTAATAGTTGATATTTTTGTATTTTACCTTTGAAATGACCCAAGCATATCATGATTATCTATTTCTTGATTTAATATAACATGACTAAGATTTAAATTATTGAAAAGGTTTTTGAAGCTATGACAAATTTATTTATAAATAAATTTACCCCATTCACATTTACCATTCACATTTACCTAATCTACTCATTTTTGACAATTATATTTGAATCACTTATGGAAAACAGGGCCAGTCATTTATTTTTTTTCATTGGACAAATCAAAACCAGGTTCACCCTGTGTCAGCCCATCTCATCTTGAGCAAGGCCTTTGAGATACTGGACTGAAGTCCCCTCCCCACGTCCCCTATGTCATCCTGGGCCCCGGGCACCAACATGCAGAGCCCTGTCCACTGGGCCCTGGATTTACCTATCAGGTGCAGGGCCCAGGATGGAGGAAAGAACTGCCAAGACCAGGCCTGGGGGCATCAACGGAACCTCTTTCCTGTGAGCTCCTCGAGGCATCCCACTGTCACTGGAAGTCCCCTTCAGATTTCTGTGTGTGGTTATTAAAGGTAGAAAAAGAAAGGAGAAATAAAATATATGGGAGAAGAAGTCTTAGAGGAGACAATTTGTCTAATGATTTTCCAGAAAGCAGAATTTTGAGAAAGGGGAATCTAGTTGATGAAGAAGTACTCATGGGAGAAACGGGTTTAAAGAGAGAAGAGACAGAACAACCTTTCATCAGGCTGCCTTTGACCATGGTGCTCTAAAACAATCCCTTTTAAACATACAAGCAGCAAGCTTTGTGTCAGGCCAGCAGCTGGCCTTCTGTAGGAACTGAGGGCATGGCAGCAGTAAGCCCCAGTGCTCCCCTCCTGACCCCCATTCAGAACCCACAGGTGACAAGAGGCATGTCTCTCTGGTCCAGGGGAGAAAGAAGCATAAATGATAAAAAAAACTTACCATCACACTCTGAATATAATCCTAAGTTTTAAACCAAAGGTAGTTCTCAGCAAATGACTCAAAACCCAAACAAATAAGCATGCATGAGGCCAAGGAGCCTTTTACAGCTTTAACCGACGTCTCTAAGCAGGGGGTAGGGTCCCCTTTCAAGACACAGACCACTCTCAAGGACAGACTGAAGGGGGGAAGTTTCTCTGGCAGCAAATGGGGTACAACACACATCTTTGGCCATATCATCTAGGGTTCCCACCTTTTCATCTGGCCATCTGTGCACACAGCCTGACAACATGAGTACCCCTGTAGATGAAATACTAAAAGAGACAGTCAGTCAAATGGGAAATCAAAAGCCATCCACGGGGAGAGAAAGAATTATAAACAAGTGGGTATCCCAAAGGTCAAGAATCAGACATATAATTTAAGCTAATTCTTATATGTCTTTCCTTTTTTTCTCCTGAGTTAAAGGATTTACATTTCCAAGGTGCTAATTCCCTGAAGGGGAATCAGAAAATTCCAGATCAGGCCTCACTGTGCGAGTGGACGCCTGAGCCCTGGGTCTGCAGGGCGGAGCGTCTTCTGGGAACTCCACGGGGAGTCCAAGCTGGCAGCTCGAGCATTTTAACTTTTGTTTTAGGTCAGATTTTTGCTCTACATGAGAATTTCTAAAGCTAGCCATGTCAGTGGTTTGTGTCTTTCTTTAAATTTGATCCTCCTATAAATACAAATAAAGCAAATGCTTAGGGTTGAGATATCTCAAAAATCTTTTTTAAACACTGGAATCTTTCTAATTCAAAGAATCCATCTCTGGTCACTGAGGGTTGGAATTTCCAGTGGTGTATGTAGTACTTATTTTAATAGTGACTCCATCCAACAAGCCTCTTTACAGAGAGACCAGGGAGTGATTTTCCAGCTTAGAGTATATTTTCACTATAGAAGCAAGAGGTGGTGGCTCTGGAGGGGCAGGGACGAGGCAGCCCTCAAAAACTCCCTCCCAGAGACGGCCTGAGTAGCACAAGACCTTTGCTGCCATGGGAGGTTAGGAATGGTGTTTAGGGGGGCAATGTCTCTGGTCTCCTCATGAGATGTGGATAGGGGAATAGGTGCAGGTGCCCCCGGCCGCAGACCCACTGATCTGTGACACCAGGCAGGTGCTTCTGGGTTTGGACGTCCCCAGTGCTGACCTGCCAATAGGAACTGAGTTAAGGAAGGCCCCACGTGGCCGAGACTTGCTAAAACAAACTCTCCCGAGGGCTCGGTGCATGTGGAACAGAGAGGCTGCTAGTTATAATTTCACATGTCTCAGGGGTCCCAGCCCTTTCCCACTGGCCCCCAGATGGGACCTGAAAATCATGTCCCCTGCTGGCAGAGACCAAGGAAGAATGCTCTCGGGTGGTCACAAAAGCCATGACCTCTGGAGACTGAACACAATGAGAGGAGAACTTCGTCTGGGTGTCCTCTGCACCTCTTTTTAATGACACAGAAGACAGAGGCAAAGGGAAAAACGATGACTCCTGGGAGGAAAAGGATATGACAATATACACATCTGTGCTAAAAACATGCAGAGGGCCCGCACCCTGGGCTGGTCGGAGGGCCCACACCCCAGCGGGTTGGAGGGCCTGCACCCCGGGCTGGTCGGAGTATCTGCACCCCAGGCTGGTTGCACAGATGCTTTTTTTCCTGCTAACCCTAAATATGGAAAGGAAAAAGCGACACACAGTGACATCCAGATTTCAGGAACAGAGATCAGGTGTCTGACTAGTAAGAAATTCTTCCTTTTGTTTTCTTCCTGGCTTGTCAAGTCCAGGGTTCCTTTGACTGTGGGTTGCAGAAGAAAAAGCTGGTTTTTGTTTATCTGGCTCACTGCAGCAAACCTGCAGGGGTGACAGGGAAGCTCCCTCTGCCCTCGGAAGGTCGGCTGAAAAACAAGTGACAAAAGGCAGGTTAATAGGAGACAAAGACACACAGGTTTATTTTATGTGCTTGCCACGAGGGAACTGCAAGCACGTGGCTGCCCAACAACCCGACGGGGTGCCGGCGTCTACATTGTCCTCCTCTCGGGGAGGGGGTGCCGGTGCTCCTGACCCATGGGGAACACGGACCCTGCAGGAGGCCGACACTGCCCCTGAGAACAGAGGGGAGGTCGGGGCAAATTTCAAAGTTCCTCTGGGTTTCGGATGTGGTTTAATGTTCAGTTTTTTCTCCATGGTATGAGTTTTAATCTTCTCTGGTTAACAAAATTTCAGGAAAATGTGTTTCTCTCTGGGAGGTCTGGTTTCTAAGCAGGGAAGGGAATTGCAGGGGTTCCCTTCCCCCTGTGGTTTGGGAGAGACGCGGGGGTGACGGTGGTGGTGTGACGGTTGGAGATCCCTGGAGCTGTGTCTTTCATGCAGACGTATTTCCAGGTAAAATAGTGCGGGTTACTTCACAGTCTCAGCTCTAAGTAACCCAGAAACAAACGGAAAAGGAAACTGCATCCCTGCCAAATGTCACCTCTAGGGTTACCTGGATAATCGTCTTACCTGGTAAGAAGGGTGAGCGTCCCCCGGAGATGCTCTTCCTCCTGGCCATCAGAAGCCCCCATTTTTAATCTCGTTTGGTGTAGGGCAGCCCTGAAGGAAGGCTGCATTCCCCGGCCCCCACTGAAGCGAGATGAAGTTGGGACAGCAGTTCTGACAGTAGAACGTGAGCAGGGCCAGGGGACCTCCTTGAAGGGGCACCTGCTCTTTTCTGCTTCCTTCCTGCTGGCTGGAAAATACACCCAGTGGCTGCAGCAGCAGTGCTGACCTTGAACAGTGCTATGGCACGCCTGTGTGTGTGTGCGTGTGCGCGCGTGTGTGTGTGTGCGTGTGTGTGTGCATATGTGCGTGTGTGCGTGTGTGCGCGCGTGTGTGCGTGTGCGTGTGTGTGTGTGTGCGTGTGTGTGTGCGCACGTGTGCACGCATGCGTGCGTGTGTGTGTGTGTGTGTGTGTGTACTGGGGGGGCTGTAATCAGGGCGCAGGAGCCTCCCACGACCCTGTGACTCCCACCCCTCGCCTCCCATCCCCTGCCAGGACTTACCTTTCACGACAGAGAAATATGCATTGGTCATATGTTTAACTCAAACCTTCTGGGGACAGAGGTAATGACTGTTCTGTGTCACTCCCTGGTTAGGAGAGAGACTGAAACTTAGTTACAGAATGACTCACAGTCGTTTGTAAAGAAATAGATGAGGAGGGCAGAGTAAACATTTAAGGAAACCCTGCGATTCTGAGAGGACTGAAGAGGTGTTCGCCCTTTGAGCTCCAGTTAGTGGTCGCGGTAACTGCAGGGTATTGTTTCTCCATTCATCCTCGTGTTTGCATGTAAATTATCCCCCATTGTAACGAATTCATGGGTTTCTGGTGTTTGTCCCCATCGCAGGGGTCTGGTCTGGGTGGCTCAGCACCAAAGTGCTGCCATGCATTTCCTTGGACACAGAAGCACCATCCAGCATCCAGCGTCCAGCCCTGGACTGCATGTGCTCAGCTAGCCAGCGTCGGAGTCCCCAGTGCCACCTGCACATTCTCGTGTGTAATGCTGCGTCTCACACTCAGCCTGTCAGCCCACGACAGCGGCAGTGAGGACGCAGGGAGCTGAGACGTGGCCGGGCAGAGTGGGGCGCCCTTTGGTGTGATGTTCAGTGACAGTGCGTGTGAAATCACTTTCTGCCAGACCCAGCAATGTCATTCTTAGTATGAGAACGGACAGGGTCAGGGAGGCCTGTGTTGTTCAGACCTCCTCTCAGCCCCGGTTAATAGCTCACTCTGCATGTAACTTATTTCTGACCCAGGGTAGCGTTTCTAGTGTTCCTGTGACTTCCCTCGTCACTGAGTAACCAGGAGGTGACACAGAACACGACACTGCAGCCCTCCCATTCTTCACGGGCTTCCATGCACCTTGTGTTGGGAATTCAAGTTCCCTTAGTGGAGAAAGTGTCCTGGTTCCGGTTCCCGCACACAGTGGGCTCCTCACTCCAGGACAGCGGACGGCTCTGCCAGCCCTGGCCAAGGCACAGGGACAGATGGGTGACATGCAAAACAGAATTGTGACAATCTTGTCCGAATAGGTATAGTTCTCTCCCCACAAACACGTACAGATGAACACCCTGTTTGGGGGTGGACAGGGAGTGGAAGAGAGAGACAAAAGGAGAGAGAGAGAGAGTTCTAGATTGCCCTCTGTGCTCCATCCCTTTAATTTAAAGGTGTGAGTCCTGTTACACTCTGGTTCCCGAGCACAACTTTCTAAAGCCCCGAGTTGTTTCAAAGCTGGAAATACTGATGTAGGAGACACCTGTGAGAAATACCTTGGTGACAAGGGACGGGGGCAGGGACATAACATCACTTAACGTCATTGGTCTCTCCTTAAAGAGCAGAGAGCAGGGAAGAGCCTGAGAGGAGAACGCCTACATTGTAGCATAGCAGTCTGCACCCCTGCAGTGCGTGACTTCTGTAAATAACCTCGGGAGAAGTGGCCGGGGGATCTGAGAACCCAGAGTGACACACTGTTGCTGAGATGCTGCTCCTCCTAATGTTGACTGTGACTTCTAAAGGTGCTTCGGCACCGCTGACCCGAATGAGCCCAAGCCCGAGAAAGCTGGTGCAGCCGTCTGCATCCAGTTTCGTAGGCCAGGGCTGGAGACCTAGCGTCCCGGCTCTGCCAAGGCCCTGGTTTGGGCTGGAGACCTGGCGTCCCCAGGCTCCAACAAGTGGCACCCAGGTGGGACCCAGCATACTGAAGCAGTTTTCCCAAAGCCACCATTTTAGATGAATATTGAAGAGTGAACAGAAGGGATGAGCTCGGTCCTGGCTCGGCCGAAGCAGCCGCTGGCAGTCCTCGCGAGGTCCCTGCCCTACCTGTGCCCAGCTCCACACCAGTCCCGGCAGACGGGCCCCCCCGGGGCACTGGTCAGCGGCAGCCTGCACTCCACATCTCTCCCCAGCAAGCCAAGCGGCTTCCTGTTCTGCTCGGGATTTACAAACCTACAATTTTCATGGAGATAAGTGAATGAACCCCAAAAGGCATGTGAAGGAGACGCCCACAACAAAGTGGGCTCCCAGGGACAGCTCTGCAGGGCTGAACTCGGGCTACTGAGGAGCAAGCAGTACCGGGGACAGGTGAATTCTGTGACTTGATCACCTTGGCTACCTGTGGCCACTTCCTGCCAGGTTCCGCCTCGACTCCCCCAGGGCCTCTGGACCAGCTTGTGGGGGCGTCCTCACCTTCCTGCGAGGAGTCTCCCTGCAAGGCCTTTTGATGTGAGATCATCCTTAGCAATAAATTGTGCTGAACCCACAGCTTCAGTTTGCTTTTTCCTTCCTCCTAAGGAATGAGGAAATACAAGGGAATCACCTCACTTGTCGTCTGGTTTCTTTTCAGTATCTTAAAGAAAGCAACTCAGGTTGCCAATGCACTCACATCCACAAATGCTTGACTCGTGTCGGCACGTTTCTTTTCCAAAGACCCGACCCCTCTTCCCTCTATGGCCAACGCTCCCCCTGTGTGGCCACAACACACATGGGCTGGCTTGTCCCTCACTGCCCTTGGGTTCAGCCTTCTGGTGCTGTCCCTGTGGTCACACTCTGTTGCGTGTCTTTTTCTCATCAGATTTCATATGCCCTTTGGGTTTGTTTATCTCAGTTTTAGAATAACATTTTTGGTGTTTTTAATCATCATGACCAGCAGCCAAGTCCTACACTACACAGCAAACCCCAGTACCATCCCCCACAGGTGCTCCTGGCAGTGCCAACAGCTGTTTCTTGATGGAAAGACTCCGTGATCCAATTAGTTCCAGAAGTACAAGGTGGGGCTGGGGTGTTGAGGAGTCTGCGGCATCCTGGGAGGAAACCCAGCACCCGTGGCCAGCATGGTGCTTCCTGGGCAGAGAATCGCTTTCCTGAGGACCAGTGCAGGGGATCAGAGTCTGTGAAGTTATCTTTTAATATAGATGTGCTAGATTTAGGATGGTAAAGGCGAACTTGGTTTCATGGCTTCTGCTTATAGAACTTCATGTATTCTAGTTAGTTGATATAAGAAAGCGAAAAATTAAGTAAGTGAGTAACATTATGTGTTTACATCTGAAAAGTTATAAACTTATGGTAGAAGTAATTGGGGTGGGGGGAGTCCCAAGCACACAAACAGCAAGCCATTTCACAACGCTTCCATGTTACTCCTTCCCACAATGATGGGATTTTCCCTTTATAACCTACGTTTCCCTTCACACAGACGTGGTAAGCCAGGAGAGTTTTCTGTAATTAGTCTGTCAAATGTGGCCATATTGGAGCTCACCTATGTGTCTGCACATACAAGTATGTATAGGTAAGCACACACACACACACACACAAACACACACACACACACAAACACACACACAAACACACAAACACACACAAACACACAAACACACAAACACACACACAAACACACACACACACACAAACACACACACAAACACACACACAAACACACACACACAAACACACACACAAACACACACACACACACACATATCTAGAGCTGGAGGGTGCACTGGAGGGTGCATGCTTTTTGGCAATGGTAAGATACAATTTACACTTTATGGACAGAAAGGAATAAATGAATACTTTAGTTTTGGATCATGAATTAATTGTTCTCCCACATTTCCTACCCATTTACTTCATAAAGTAAAATTTGTAAGTACTTCTGAATGTAATTTGATTTTCTGTGTTACCTCTTTAAACCCACTTTCCATTTAGCATGGCCCTTTCCTTTGTACCTCCTTTGCAATAAAAGGAATCAAATAGAATCTTAATAGAAACACTGCTGTGAACTCCTATGCACACATCAATACCCTTTCCTGAGGGCAAAGGCAGGGAACAAAATTGACTTTAGGAATTATTATTGAATGTGTCTTAGAAAGGTGTTTTTGATATCAGTGATTACAGAGTATTTAAAACTGATTCTTTGACAAGTATTAAAGTCAGTAAATCTGCTAGAAACTTTGTTAAAATGGGGACAGTTATGCCTTTGTAATGTCATTTGTCTTTTTCTTCCTTTGGCAAAAATCATGGAGTAAATGTTCACAGTATAATTAATTTAATCTCCTCAGACATGGTCATCTCTCCAGTGAGGACTGAGTCCTACAGGTGGTCCCCAAGTGATGGCAGGTCCAAGCACAGGGGCAAAGGAGCCACTGCCCACCCTTCCACAGAACCTTGACACCAGCATCTGGAAGGTACATGTTAAAACAAGAAATTGGGTTGCTAATATGATTTTGAAAGTCATGTCAGTGACTTTTGAGAAGTTTCTTCACAAAAGATGTAAGTATCAAAATCCACAATTATACAGAATTAATATATGAACCAGCATCCCCCCACACAGAGAAGTGAAACAGAATTCACACAAAGCTTGGATACATGTTTGTAGCAGCAATACTGCCAAGAACGAACAGGTGGAAACAGCACCCACGTCCATCAGTGGATGAGTGATGTGGATCTCAGCTGTGATAGACACGTATTGGGTGTTAATCAGCCATCAAGAGCAGTGAAGGTCCCATCCATGTGCTGACACGGATGGACAGTGGGACCATCATGCTAAGGAAAAGGAGCCAGACGCCAAAGGGACTGAACAAAAATGTCCGTGTGAAATACATAGAGCAGGCAAGTCACAGAGACAGAACACAGACGAGAAGGTCCACAGGGAGGATGGAGAGTGACTGGGTTGTGGGATGGTGTGGGGGGAGAATGAGAAGTGACTGGGTCATGGGATGGTGTGTGGGGAGAATGAGAAGTGACTGGGTCATGGGATGGTGTGTGGGGAGGATGGGGAGTGACTGGGTTGTGGGATGGTGTGTGGGGAGGATGGGGAGTGACTGGGTTGTGGGATGGTGTGTGGGGAGAATGAGAAGTGACTGGGTCATGGGATGGTGTGTGGGGAGGATGGGGAGTGACTGGGTTGTGGGATGGTGTGTGGGGAGGATGGGGAGTGACTGGGTTGT